>BMAV01012614.1:0-32137 GCA_019973955.1 Trichonephila inaurata madagascariensis
ATTTTCATCAACAAGCTCAATGTCGATAGATAAGGTGAAATAAAAGCAAAATTTTTAATTCATGTTTTTGAAAAAAAAGAAAATCTTCGAACGAATTCTATTTCTAACAATTTAATTTGTGATATTGGCAGCTTTCACAAAGTGAAACAGATTTTCTTTTTCTATTTGTTTTCGCCAAAGAAATAATTTTTGTTTAAAAACGTTAATGTTATCAAATAGTGTTGTAACAAATTATTTTTGCCTTGAAGCTTAAGATTTAGTTGGTGAAGGTGACTTGTGATATCATCTGAGAATGTCAGGTCCCTTAGCCATTGCCCATCTTTTAATTCTGCACATTCGTAATTTTTTTTGTTTCTAAGAAAATAATGATTTCGTTCAGGAGTTTGAAAAATCGTTTAAATACCTTATGACTCTAAATCCATCGAACTTCTGTATGATATGGTAGATCCGTGAATTTATTTTCTATGTCTTCCAGAAATTAGTGAATTGACGGATGATTAAGTCTATGTGCTCGAATATAATTTACGATTTTTGTGACAATTTTTAAAACATGTCCGATATTTAAAACTTTGGAGCACAGTATTTGTTGGTGAATAATGTAATGAAAATGTTTTAAATTATTGTTTCGTGTTTTTGCATGTTTCTTTTAATCTTGCAACAACTCCTTTTTTAATATCGGTCATGGTAGTGAGCCATCAGTTGCACGACAAACCAACTTATTCAATGGTAACTTATACTTTTTTGCAACTTCCGTAAGAGAATCAAAAATTTGTCAGTGGTAGTATTATACACATAGGAATGACTTCCAAAAATTCTTCATTTATTTTTAATTTAGCATCGTATCCACGAATAAAAATGGCCAGCTGAGCGATATTTCGAATATCTGTACTTCCATCAATTGCAATCGAGTAGGCTTGAAATGTTGATATTGTTGAATGATGCTGATCTCTCAAATTCTCGGCTATTTCATCAACTCTACTAGATGCAGTATTTAGATTTAAACTAACACTTTAATTTTTTTTATTTGTGCTGGACATAATACTTCCATCGCTTTTATTAGGAAATTACTAATAAAATCACCTTCAGTAAATGGTTTCAATTTGCTTGCTATAAATGGATAACATATAACTAACTTTTACAGCAGCTGTATAGTCTTCAGAAAATTTAGTGAATACATTTTGTTGTTTTTGAAGAGTTGATTTCAAATCCACCGAATTTTCTTCAAGAAATTTTGAAACGTATTGGTTATAGTTTGCTTTATGTGTGTGATTTGTTTCATAGTACTCTTTAATATTACAATCCTTAGAAACGGAAATATAGTTTTTGCAAATCAGGCAATTTTACTCTTGCTTCGGACACAAAAATATTGCAGTTCCCATTTTTCTTGAAAAATGCGACATTCATCTTCAATTGATCTTTTTTTTACTCATTGTACTTAAAGTTTGGGTTTTTTTTATTATTAAATAACTTTTTAGATTGAGAATCCACTGTTACCAAAATCGACTTTCATCTGCAAACAATTGAGCTAACTATGTCTTTTAGTTTCATTTTGTCTTGTGACTGCATCTGACAAAGCTCTTTGCTTTACGCTGATTGGATACTTTTAAAGACGGAGAAAGAGAAATACAAGTCACACACACGATAAACTATGATGCTATATGTTAAGTCATAAAGATGTTAACACTACCCTAATACTCTTCAATTCCAGAGGGGGCTTCTACCATAGTTCCTCTACCCACAGGAAGTGCGAAGTCACTGACCAAAAGGAAACTGAGGTTATGAGGACAGTTTAGAAGAGGGAGAATGTCTGGTAACGTGGTGTTAATCTCATGAACTTTTAGTGCAACCGCATTATATTGTGGGAGAAATGCAGTTTATTCAGCCCACTCTATCTCTTTTAAAATAAGAATAAGTAACAAGTAAATATGTTGTAAATTTAAAAAGTTCACCTCAAATAAAGTTTAAAATGAAAAGAGAAAATTTAAAAGCTCGATATTTAAATATTTTTTAAATAGTCATGGCGGTCTGTAACTTATGTATCTGCGGGCAGCATGCGGCCCACGGTCCTCTTGTTTGACATGCCTGAAATACATAGTTAATTTCTAATTGTTAAAAACACTTAATAAACATTAAAAATAGGTCTGGATTAAATTGTAAATTAAATTACATGACCTCAATTAATGTATGGTTGAAATTTTTCACTTTCAAAGAAAATGCTATCGACACAACAACTGGTTTAATTCGAAGTGAACGACATAGTGGAATCATGATGATTGAAGAGCTAAGCTTCAGTTTCTATTAACCATACAACGTGACATCACATCACCATGGTGTGATCTGCCAAGGCCTTCGACAACGGTATGGGTTAAATAAGTACCACTCAATGGTATGTGAATCAAGAGTTGTGACCGTTAGCATTAACCTTCTATCATTCATACGGTTGTACCTAAGCCAGTGCTTCTCAAACTTTCAATACTGGCGCCCCCTTTTCAATCACAATTTTTATCGCGCCCCCTTATACATTAATAAATTACTGAATGCAATAATAATGCACTTTGACGCTAAAGCTACAATAAAGATCTTAATTATAAACCGTACAAATTAATAACATAAGTATTAAATTTTGTATATGTTACTTTTAAGCAAAAAAAATTAATAGGATAATTATTATGTTATTTTTCCTTTCTCTATAATTTTTAAATTGGAACATATTGCAAAATGCGGTGGCTGCTTAGAAGACAAAATATAGATATCAGCTAAATATAGAAAAAGAACTCATAGGGTCAATTTCTAAAGAACTGAAAAATTTTGCTGTGCAAGACAAGCCCGTGGAAATCGCTAATACTTATTAAACTTGTTCTTAATTCAGTGTTAATAAGATAAGTATTAAATTTTTTATATATGTTAATCTTAAGTAATATATATTTTAAGTAAATTACTTTTAAGTAAAAGGTTTATTATGTTATTTTTCTTTCTCTAATTTTTAAATTGAAACAGATTGAGAAATAATATTTAATTAAAGATTTATTTCCTTCAAGATACATTTCTAAAAGTACAAATGTCATTAAAAAATAGCCTAATCTATGTTGCTCTTTATCATATCCATTACATCTGGCATTCTCGCGAACGTTCATGTGAGTCTAGGCAACCTAACGGACATCTGCAAAAAACATGTAAAAATGCTGTACCTCGTACAATTCTAGTCAGTCTTGGCTGAATCGATTAGCTACCTAATCTCTCTTGAATGTACATTTCATAATTCACGCGTTAATTGTAATTCACGGTATTAAGTATTTACGGCAGTGGATTATAACAAAATCATAGATATATTTTTAAATCACAGTGAGCATTCGACGATAATAAAGCATCAACAAGTACATAGACGAGGGCAAATTGATAGTAAGTTACGAATGGGTTAGGGATCCATTTCAAAATACTTCAGAAGGGCTCTCAACTGCCGAAAGAGAGATCTTCATAGATTTCACATCCAATGACGAAATTAAAGGGCAATTTTGTAATTAATCACTCTTTGAATTCTGGATAGAGGTGAATGCTGAATTTTCTGCACTGAAAACAAAAGTATTTCGTATACTATTACCATTTTTAACATCATACCTTTGTGAATCCGGATTTTCTGCGATGGCTACTTTGAAGACAAAATATAGATCTGAGCTAAATAGCAAAAAATAACTCTGAGTGTCAATTTTTAATTTTTAGCCTTCCTTTGAAAAACTTTGCTCTGCAAGACAAGCCCATGGAAGTCACTGATAATTATTAAACTTGTTCTTATACTAGCTGAAGTACCCACTCTTATAACACGAGCTTATTTTTTTAAAAAATGATAATATATTATTCTTGATATAATAGCTTAATTGTAAGGAGAGTAAACCAAGTGCATGACAATGTATACAAAAATGTAAAATGATTTATTGAAATGAATACTCATATTATAAACGGTTTTGAATGAACTGTAATTTTAAGCCTCGCGGAATTAGCATTTATAATGAATGTTAAGTAATAAAAAAAGAATATAAAAGTCTAATTAATAACAATTGTGTTATTTTTTAATATTTAAAGCGAGAATGCCCGGGATCAGGGTGCACTCGATACTAACGTTAATGGTCGCGGGGGTGATGCACCAATTTTTTTTTTTATATAATTATTTTCAATTTACAAGATAAAAATCACAATTTCAGTGAATAATTTAACTAAGAGAAAATATACTTACCTATTTCAGGATTTTCTATTTGTCTTTCATAATTTGAGAAAATATCAATAAAACTGAACTAAATTGTTCCAAATGTGCGTGACCTTAATAAAGGACACAAATCCAGAAAACTTTTGCTAACAATACAGGTAAGTTATTTGCAAACAAAACTGTCACATTTTGTTCACGTTATTGTAATTTTAATGTCATTTGATGATCGACAAATATCCTGTTGAACTTTTTCTTGCTTGTGTCTTTTTGACAGGGTGAAGTGCATTTTGCGGTACACTTATGGTTTCATATTTTCTTGATAAAGTTTTTAATGTAGCTATTGAAAATTTTCCTTTCGTTTCATGTTTATTGCTTTTCTCAAATTTACTTTCGCTAACATGATTAATATGCATTATTTCAGCAAATGTTTCCCTTGTATGATCAGCTTCAATTTCCTTTCAAAGAGATCACAGATGCCCAATTATTTTTTTATATTCTGCTCATTTACGTTTATAAACCATAATCAGTCGTACAACATCACAATTAAAACCACTAAGTTATTCATAGGGAAAAATGCAGCATGTTCAAGAAAATTTTTTTGAAAAATAGTGGTCGTGCCGGGAACTCGGTCTAAACAAGTACCTTAAGATTCTAAAAAAACGTTTGCCACTCTCAAAAAAGGAGATATGTTATCAATTCATTTTAGCTCCCATTAAGACTGTCATATTAGAGGATTCTCTGTCAAGGTCATTGGTAACAAATGAAGAATTTTCCCAGAATTAACGATGTTTGTATTATATGTTTCAGTATACTCATAAAAAATAAATCTTGGTCAATTAATCCTTCAAAGTGCTCAATATGCTTATCCATGTATCATAAAACTCTTTCACATTGTGAAAAAAACGCAAACAGAATTATATAATTTACAACTTCCTAAAAAAGAGATGCAGGTAACCATACCAGTAAGCTTGAAAGCCAGCAAAAAAGTAATATTTTTAGATTAAAAGAAACGTAATAAAAAATCTCTCATCGTAGGATTACAGTAAAGCAAACAAAATATTTTTTTTTATTTAGTTATAGGATCAAAGATAGCTAATGAGCGTTCAAAGTAGAATCTTTTATTTTTGATGACCTTTTGTCACCAGATGATATATATAAATCATATCAATATAAATCTGTATTTTTTATTATATCATAAAGTATTTTTTCATTCCAGTAAATTAATTTTTTTTAACCTTTTATTTTCGATATGATCGCGCCCCCCTTGAAGAGTTATCGCGCCCTCCCAGGGGGGCGCGCCCCACAGTTTGAGAAACACTGACCTAAGCCGTTATAAGCAGAACAGTGCCGGATTATCCATCCGGTATAGTTGTTAGTGGCACTGAACGCCGTGCTGTAGGTTTGGGTTCTAATCTCGGAGAAGACATGGGTGTTTGTAAATGTATAGTACCTTCACGGCATGGGAGTACTCTAAACAGCAGTCGAGCGGCAAGTCCTCTAGTGAGGTAGGTGAAAGGGGATGAGAGGTCGGAGACCCCTGTCCCTCCCCCAGTGTGTTTTCCCTCAAAATTGGGGTGAAACCGACCTAAATCGTACTGTCATCTGTATGGTGCTCAAGACTACGGTCAATGGCAGACGTGCATCTAGCTCCTTGGCATGATGAAATTTGTAGGCCCCGTTCTGACTACGTCAGGCAGGTGGTATTAGCAACAACATGCCGGACAGTATGCGTGAAACAACAATCTTGATACTGCACCCAGACACATTTCTACATGATAATACCAAGAATGCAATAAGGAAAGAATGACTATCGATATCTCCCTGATTTACACTTCATCGATAACAACTGAAGGAGATTGACCACGGTTTGCCTGAGCAACAATCGCCATGTTTGCATAATATCCTACAACAAATAATTGAAAATGAATGGTCGTCCATTCCTCAAACTACAGTTCGCATACTCATGGGCATTGGCTTCTCTGAAAAGTGTTGGTGCTTCTATCACTGATCGTGATCTTCCTGTATTCTAATAAGTACCTAATATTGTCACATATTGTAGTTTTAAATTATTTGGAGGATGTTAAATATATTGATCATATACTGTTCAAAGCTATATATCGATATATTTTGGTAGGATTTCATCTGTGTGGTTACAGTAATTTTTTCAGAAACATTGTATAGCAGAACTTTCAATTAAAGTATGGAAAGGTATATAATTCCTACTTTTTCGTCGTTAAAAAAAGAAGTTTTTAACCCCCGTTATTTAGACTCTTCCATATTAACAGTAAAGAGACTTTCGCGCCCTCTAGCGAACAGAACAATCTTCAGTGATGGCAAGTTTCGGCACTGTAAGGGATAATGAGCATCGCTCCGATCCCTTTCAATTCTATGTCAACTGTTAGTTCTCTAGTTATGTATGTAAATGTGTTTGTTTTGTCTAATAAACGTGTTTTTAATAACTAGTGGACTTAAGTAAAACAACCTTCCCTGTCTGTTCCTTATCATTTGGCGCCCACCACGTCATAAGTTTAAAAAATTATATAAATATTATAACTTAAATTTCAATCTTCAAAAAATTTCATTGCAGATCGAAAATACTTATGCACTGTTAGCTTACGTGGTATACATAGATGCTCAGACAATTTTGACATTTTTTTACTTTAGAAATTTGAATGTTTTTATATTTCTTGCACCTTATATTCTCAATCATGGCGGGAAAATAATTTTCTTCTTTCATGTCCTTTCAAGTTTACCGACACTTAAATTTCATTTTCTCTATTATTCTTTTTTTTATTTACAATTGAAGCATAGCTCTTTCAATCACACAATATGTCTATTCTTTTTGATAGATTTTTAATGAATTAAAATATAGTTCCTTCAAGAATAAGGGTATAAAAAATTATTTGTTATTCGGAAAAAAAAATTAAATTTCTGTGTGTTATCTCGGAAAAAGCTGTTTTTTAAGGTAAGGTAAATTTTAACAAGGACATGTGAGCCCCGGTTTGAAAGCTCTACTGTTTACATCATGTAAAAGAGATTGTCGTACACATATACATTTTAAAGTTTATACATTGTACTCAAGTTATGTTAAAATAAATTTTTATACACATATATTTTCTTACAGGTATATTTTATTGAAAAATCTATTTAAAAGTTAACATTTTTCTTGTGGCTTGATTTTTTTTCCATGTTCTCAGTAGTAAACAATTGTAAAATATTTTGGAGTAAATATACTTGTTTTGTTTTATAAATTTTAATTTTTTTTCTTTTGCTTACTTTGACAGCTTATTAATGAACACAATTTCAGCTTAGCCACTATTAATTCAGTATTGTACTCAGTGTATTATTCAAAATGAAAATTTTGTTTCATTAATTCTGAATATCTGATGTTTGATAAGCTTCTAAGTAATTTTACTTAATATCATTAAATGAAAATGAATACATTGTAATAACTTTTCAATACTTTTTCGGACCTCAATAACAGAATCTCAAATTCGGGTAAAAAGTTCGTTATGGGGAAAATTCATTATATAGAGGTTCATATTTTAATGTACAGTTGAACCTGTTTTTTTCGAAATAAGGACCGCATAAAAAAACCCAAAAAATATTTTAATTTCTTTAAAAATTCTGACATAAAACAAACTAATTCTTGTAAATACTACAAACAACTTATTTTTATCAGTGGATAGGGACCGCAAAAAAAAAGTGGTTTAAAAAAATTTAAATTATTTACGAAATTTTGAAGGGTACTTCCATGACAAAATAAATAATTAAATATTACACAGGGAAACATTTCAAGACATATTTTTTCTCATTGTATATATGAATAAATTTTCAAAATGAAATACATAATTCATTTGGCTACTCGTAATTCTAAGTCCTGTAATGAGTAAGTTCTATATCGCGCTTTCTTCACTTGAAGGTAAAATTTCAGTTGATTTTTTTTTGACAACATAAAGTAAGAGATAATTTTTTGTGAGGGAGGTCGGGGTCACGTTCCCTTTAAAATTTTCCCGATAACCATATGCATGATTAAAGCCCGAATTTTATACTCCTTTTTTAAACGTTTTATTTTAAAAAAATGCTTTTCAATTTGTTGGAAAGCTGGATCCTCATTTTTATCCTCTCAAAATCGGGTTCTCTTCCGTCTTTATAATTTTATCAAATTATTCCTTGGTCCTGTCATTGAATGTTGCCCCCCAATCAAGCGGGGGCTGCTGGACGTTCAAAAAAGCAACGATGTCATTGTCGGGGGATTGTTTATAACAAATAAACAGGCGTCTTGAAATGTCACATTTCAGTGTTTTTTACCCCCAAAAGGGGTCAGGACTCACGGATGTTCCTACGGACACAAAGGCCGGTTTGCTAAAACGATTATTTAATTTATAAAAAATATTAAAAGGAAATCCTGACTTTCAAAAGGGAAGCCCAACCTCCGTTACACCACTGTAAAATGAAGAAAAAAACTATAGTAGAGCCAAGGTTTGGTCCTGTCACGGGGGGGGGCAGGATTCTAGGGCCCAAAGGGTTGAAAAAGCTAAATACGTATTTCCCTATTTCTAAAAAGTTAAAGGCAAAACCTGACTTTCAGGCGGAGGGGGCTTAACATTCTCTGTTGCCACTGGTAAATAGATAAAAAAATTTGTGGGCCAAAAAACATTAAATTCATAAACCCCACAAAAAAAAAATTTTCCACATAAAAAAAAATTTCCCTAAAAAGACCTTACAAAAAAAGTTTCTATTGTATTTTATAAAACGTACAGGGAAAATTTTTAAAATTTATAAACACTACATTTAAAAAAATAATTATTCACAGCTCTTTTTAAATTAATATATGTTTATTTTATATATCTTACCCATCAAAAAACAAACAAAGAAAGAAAAACTGCAAGGAAAACAAGAAAAAAGAATGTCGAGAATTCACACACACACACTTAATTTTCAATACTAAGAAAATAATTTAACTAAATTAACTAATTTTAAGGACATTTATAATTTAAAGCATACAAGTAATATTAAGCATATATTATTTTATAATTAGAACACGGGGACATGGGACAACTGCACTGAAGGTAAAGAGGATATCGAAGAAATTTCTAGTGAACTGGTCAATGGGGAGGTTGAACTTCTTGGAGGAAACGTCCAGAACTGTATTGCTCTCACCGAGTTGGGATCTAATAAAACATGTTCAAGTTATGACCCCCATAAAATGTATAAAGAGAATAACTTGAAATTTTTTCAGAAATACTTTAAAGGTGGAGAACGAAAATTGAAACATAAAAGAAAAAGTTCGTTATATGAAAATTCACTTCGCTATAGAGGTTATTTTACGAAGAAAATCGTGACATGTTCAAATTCAGGAAATGTTCGCTTATAGAAAACTTCGTAATATAGGTTCGACTGTATTGTTTAATTTAATAATACTTTTTCAAGCGTATTGTAACATAAGTATCATTATGTTAAAAATACATTGAATGCTGTAGGGTTATTTATAATATTATTTTCTCGATTCCTCGTGTTTTGATTTCAAAATACATTTTTTTACTATCAATAACAGTGAAGATGCTGAAAATGCAGTGAATGTAGTCAATAAAATTATTTTCAGTTAAAATAAAAATTTTTAAAAAATGCTTCGTTTATTTTATTTATTATTTTTTACATGGAAGTTTTTTCATTTAAAGTGAGATATAAAAATGAAGTTTGAAATAGAATTAAAAAATAGTCGTGTGTGTGTGTGTTTATCTTTACAAGATAAAGATTTTAAATATTATAAAAGGATTTCAAATTATCGTGGTTTCTATGCAGAAGGTGTATTTTTTAGAAGTCATGATAATTTAAAATCTTTGTCAGTGTCAATTTAAATTTTAAAAAGTTTTTCATATGTATGAAAAATATTCAGTGCTTATAAGAATAAATATAGATTTTTAATGCTGAGAACAAGATCGAACGCATACAGTAGAGCAATAATTGAAACTAACGCGAACTTTTTACTTACATTTCCTTAGTCCCTTATTTCCCAAAGCACTTAAAAACCTTTTCTGTCGCAAAAAATCAAAAAAGTGTTTTTTAGTAGAATCACAACTGCTTGGTAATAAGGTTTATTCCACAAAAAAACCCCAAAAGTTGTTTCGATTAAGGTATCCGACTACGTTCGGAACCAAAATTTTTGCAAAAGTATAAATGGATAATATTTAAAGATATTGTGAGTGTCACTTAGATTAGAAAATGTTTCTAAAATTGTTTTGAGAATAGTATTACAATAAAAAATTATTTAAGTACAATATTGTGACAAAAGAAACGAGAGCACATAGAATAGCCATTTACAAAATATTCTCCTTTTGTGAAAAATACTTCTATTATAATAATACTTTTTGCCTGCATATTACTCAGATCTTTGTATGAGGCTAACTAAATTTTTATTAGTACCTTTAGAGGTGGGTTTACCCATGTTACTTACGACAACAGAGGAGAACATTTTAAGAAAAAACATATAATTAATTTCAATTGGTTTTAACTCTAGAAAATATTAATGAATTTTTCACAAATCATAGTTGAGCCTCTATACAGAGGTCTGAGCTACTTACAGAGGGCAGTATTATTATAATAACAGTATTTTCACAAAGGTATTTTAAGGTTATTCAGTTAATTTTGCGAATTATCATTTAAATATTTTTATCAAAATAACACTTAAAACAATTTTATACATGTATTCTAATCTAGAGTGACACAAATCATCATTGGTATTTGTGCGCCTTTTTAAATCACGGTCTGAAGGTAGTCGGATACCTTAAAAGAATATAAATTTATTTCTTATATTCTACAATCCAAATGTACAAACAAAATTTATTCGAATAAAAGCAAACTCTCTCTATCTCTCTTTGTGTGGCTTGTGTTCTAGAATGTATGAATTCATTTAAAGTAAGAGGTATAAAAATGGTTAAAACAGTAAAATACATCATTGGTATTTCGCATAATCAATAGCTTACAACACAGATATGAATTAATGTATTTAATATCTAACGTAAAAATAAGCATAATGATATGCTTTTAACAACACCATAAAGCATAATAACATTCTCGACTATTTGTTTAAAGTAAAATTTAAAATAAATTCATGTCCTAATTTTGTAATAATCTGTATTTTTAAATTTACTTTGGTAATAAAAACTTGTAAGTCCTTTAGCTTATTTTGTGTTCCTCAGTAATTTATTCCAAGTAAAAATTACATTACTTTTAAAGAAAAAACATCAAAGGTATTTTGTGTGTAATAATATTTCTTACGTACTCTTGAATGATATCGTTATTCCACAGTCGCTGGAGAAAATAAGGCTCTAAATATTTACAAATGAATATTTACAGGAAATCGAAAAATCAGCAAAAACCAAATATATGTCTTAGAATTTCGGACGTTTTATTATACAGATTCCTTATGCATAAAATCTTATTTATAAATACTTTACTACTTTGTATATAACTATATTTGCATGTAATATTTACAATAGAATTAATATATGTTCTTTCAAATATTAAATACTCGCATTGAAAATCCACTATTAGCTTTCATTCAGCATTGACCGAAAGCATGAAAATGTCATCCGGATTTGAAAAGAGAATATTTGTTTTCGATCTTCAGGGAATTTGTAAGTGCGGTTCGTTTCACGTGTGCAATTTCGAATGAAAATGTTCCTCATTCAAATAATGACGCAAAATTCTCTCTGGTTTTGAGATGCATATTAATGTGTGTGTGTTTGCACATTTAAAATCATTCACGGAGAACAGAATGCAAGTCCGGAAAACGTTGATATTTGCAGTACCGGAAAACGTTGATATTTTGCAACTACCGGAAAACTACTGAATTTTGTCATAAATAATGGATTTGTTCATAACAAACTATAATAAAATACTGCATTTAATTATTTTAAAGGAAGGAATGAGAACACCTAAAGGGAATTTTTGAGACAGTAAGTAAATATATGAGAGTAAGCGGATTAATTTTAAGAAAAGTAGCTTCAGCCTCTTGAAACATTCGTTGATATCAACGGGCTTGAATGTGATAATTAACAAATACCATTCAAGATAGAATAATATTTATATAATATTCAAAACTAAATTTATTATTAACTTTGTATAATTGATTTAATTCTATAGTTTTAAAATTGTAGATTTTACTTCGAGTGTAATACTAATACTATTGATATTATCACAGAATTACAAGTAATAAAAGGAGTCAACTTTTATTTATGAAAATAAGCATTTGATGGTATCAATGAATGTTTATTGAGTAAAGATTTATCAGATACGTTCGGAACCTTGATTTTACCAAAAAGCGTAAATGGATAATATTTATACTTAATATTTGGGTGTCACTTAAGATTAGAAAATGTATATTATGACGTGGTGGTCATGAAATGATGAGGGACGGAAGGGGTTCTTTACTAAGTCCACTAGTTATTAAAACACGTTTATTAGACAAACAAACACATTTACATACCTGCTGAAGACTTAACGTTGACATAGGGTAGAAAGGGATCGGGCACATGCTCATTACGTCTGCCGGTTCGAAGCAGCCATCACTGAAGATTGTTCTGGTACAGGGCGCAAGAAAGTCTCTTTACTGTTAATATGGAAGGTAAATAGCAGATTGCTACAATCTCCCCGCCGTTTGAAACGGCGAACCAGGAATCAGAATTAAGCTATTGAGAAGTAGCATTTGTTGAGGGATGAATGATTCTACAGAGTGGCTGTTGAGCAGTTGATGGAGCTTGGAACATGTGGCATTTTGCATTGACAGCCGGACGTAACGCGTTTCGAGGTCAGCCTCTTTTTGGAGGTGGAGCTATAGGAGGTATATATTTTTAAAAGGTGTTAAAGCAGAAACATGGTAAGTAGCTATGGTTCAGATGGTTGGTAAAGATTTGCTATAACATAAGTGGGTAATTTTGTGTGAGAATTAAATATGGACCGTCACGCTTTGGCATGAACAGGTTTTTGTTGCATTTTGATGGGATGTAAGTCACCCAGACTTTATTCCAGAATGTAATGGGCAGGACGATTTGCATGTGTTTTCGTTGGTCTTGTTTTGTTTCTATTCTTTCTCGTATGTCTTCCGGTAATAGTTGCAAATCGTTTTGAAATAAGGTGTTATTTAAACAAAAAATTGATTGTCATTGAACAACGCTTTGAAATCTTTACCGATATGAAATCTACAGTTCAATAGTAGCTCTACTTCGAAAGTAAGGTAAGCAGGAGTGTGTAGTGTCGCGAGCGCAGTTGTATTCATGTGAGAAACAGGCGGCTGGAAGTTTGGAATGCCAATTGAGGGCGATCGTCTCAAAATGAAGTCAGGTTTGGTGTTTTTTCTCTCTACTGGATTAGAATATATTAAGTGGTGACTTTTGTACAACGTAAAGCAAATCTGTTGTAGAACAGCACCGACAAACTGTGTTCCACGTTGTCACTGATAATTCGTCTCAGTATACCAAGACCTTTGTAAGAAATTTCTTCTATGAGAGTTTGGTTGTAGCACATTGGCGTACTGGCGAGGGCTTGGCTAACTCATACCACTTTGTGGCACAATCCCTCAACAGTATCCATTGTTTACCTAGGTCAGTTTGAGGCAATAAGCCCAAATAAATCCAATACTTAATGACTTCAAATCTCTGTGGGACGGGCGGAGTTCTAAGCAAGGCAAACACACAGGCTTTTGGTTTTGTGGCTAACAAAACAAGCACATTCCTGTACATTTCTTTAATATAATCAGATATGTACTTTTCCATACGGCTAATATCGTTTTGCGGACTTTTACAGGAATATTTCCATCTTCTCCATAATGTCAGCCATCGGATCGTATTTTGCTACATTATAAAATCACGTTCAGCGTTGGAATGACAGCGACTTCTGCGGAATCAGCATGGGAACATGGCACGTACCGAACGCCAGTTCATCAAAATCCACGTTCAGTCCGTTTGCATATTCTTCAGTTTTCAGAGAGTTCAAAACTGTCGATGATTTTAAATTATGCATCTTTAAACGCGCGTCGCGCATGTCCTTATTGGTGTTGGCCTACATATTGTGGCTTCGCAAACAGAGACGCTTTTGCTGGGGTAGCTTTGGGCGGGATAACATATCTTCAACGGCGTTTCGTTTTAGGTATATACTGTACTTTCAGGTTAGCGAAGACTGGATTTCAAGTGCCATCCTTCAAGTCGTCAGTTGGAGACTTGGTTTGAAAACCATTTCAAAGGTTGGTGGTCGGGTTACGTTCTGTTCCCTTCAATAACAACCACGAAAATTTCTTCGGCCTTTACACAGAGGCTTACCCTCTCTGTGATGAGAAGCATGGTTACTTTCTGCTGGGTGGCAGTCGACTAGCGTATTCTATAGGACGTTCCTCAGATCCTTCTCGCCTTGAAGTAAAACTGCTCCAAGGGTGTAAAATTTTTGCGTCCTGTTCGAATAATATATGGCTGAGTAACATCTGCTTGTTTCACCCAGGAGGTGTTGTAAGGCCAATTTTAAGGGTTTAAGAAATACATTTGTTGGTCAAATCCCCATTACCATTGGACTCTTCTTTGTAAGATAACTTAGTGGACGTGCAATCTTTAAAATCTTAGATATATCTTGAAACCAAGAACAAGTTTGCAGGAAAGATTGGGGTTTTAACTGACATTTTTAGGGGGTGGAATATGTATAGAGGCTACTTTTTCTGGATCAACTTCTATTCCTTTTTGTGTAATCAACCAAGAATGTCTTTAACTCGAGAAAGGGCAAAAATGGCACTATATTTAAGTTTGAAAAGTAAGAGTCTTTCAAAAGTAGAGGCTTTAAAGATCAAACATGTGTTTGCTGAGGTTTCTGACAAAACAATTATATAATTCTAGATAGGTAATGCTAGATATCTTCCAGACCATTACAAAAAACGGTTCATCAGTCTTTGAAGCAATAGCACGGGTACGTTGCGCAAACCGCACATGACATCCGTAAAGTAACACAGTAGAATACCAAAAGGACATACAAATACTGTCATGCTGCTTTGATCTTCAACACTTTAACGGTGATATCCTGCTCATAGATCTAATGTAGACATAAGAAGTTGGTTTTGCTTGATGTAGCAAAGATATACATTCTGGGCACGTGTGGATATGTATCTGCAACTGTTATTTCATTTAACTTACAGTAATCAATACAGAGGCGAAAATGTTCCATTTGGTTTTAGTATAAATTTGCGACTGGAGAAGCATACTGAGTTCACATTTCTTCTATTATGCCTTCGCGAGATTCTCGATTTCTTGTTTAATATTTCTTTCTTGGAAGGATTCATACTATAAGGGTGCTGCCACTGGAAGATGATCTCTTGTATTTTTATATGATGTTCAATAAATGGGTAGCTTCTGGTTGAAACGTTTCTTTTAGCATATTTTTCAATACATTGAATTTATTTCTTTCCGTTGTTTAAGTGAAGGGTAAGGTATTCATTTCAAAGAAATTTGATAAGGATGTGGTTTGTTGTAACGGTGAAAAGCATTGATGTTGAGGAGGTGCTTTCACAAAATTATATTTTTCTGTGGGATGTTTCAGTGAAATACTTACTGCTACGACACTTTGGAGTCTAGACAATCCTGCAGCTTTAAAAAAGTGAAATGCTAGAAGTGTACATGTTTTAGCATTTTCAAAAGTAACAGCTTCCGTGGGGCCGAGCTTTTCTCATGAATCACAATGTACAGTTGTCTAGTATTTCTGTGGTTTGCATTACGCAACCACTTCATCAACTAGTCACCATCATAGATTTTTCTTTGAAAATTCAATCCTTTTGTTTAAGTAAAATGATACAATTTTTTCACCAGCCACTGAATGTGTAGCACTGTAGTATCAACTTTCAGCACGCTGCTTTTGTATTACAAATGGAAACTTTGAATAATAATACCATGGGATTATTTTACTTGGAGAAACTATAAAAGTTTGATTGGTTAGACTTGATGACAAGGTATCTATCTTTTTCGCGAACTTGGTTTCGGTGTGACATCTTGATCGAGAGTGATTCCGGGAGCACCACGTGTATTTACAGTGCAGAGTTCTGTCTTCTTTTTGTATCAACGATTTTCTTTTCAGGGCATTTATCATTTGAAGTGGGGATCGCGCCTACTGTTACTTGGGAAGATTGGTTTCCTGCCTACTTTGACTAGAAACCTGACAGAAATGTTCATGTGATGACAACAACTGATTTCGTGTGTAGTTACTTCTCCAGGACTGGACTTCATTTCTTTGTTTTAACTAAAGTTTGTTTTGGTTTTATTTCGCATGTTTTAACCCTTCCATATGAATCTATAGCTTGTCTCACAAGTTTGTAGAGATTGTTCCAAGTACACCACTGGTCAAAAAGTGATCTTTGTAATCTTTGGGGTGTTTTGAACTGATGCCTTTGATGAATCTTTTCCAATTCTTCAAGCGTGAGCTTTGGATTCTTTGGGCACCCATCAAAAACTGTTTTGCATTCTAAGGCGAAGTCACGCCAGGTTTTTATAGGATCTTTGGAAGCTTATCTGTAAATTTTTCTGCACTTAATTTAAAGCGTTTTGTAGAATTTGTTTGACTTTTGGCAGTCTGGCATCAGATTCTTTTGCGATTGCAGAATTTTGAAACTTCAGTCGGTAATAGACCAACAATTTTTACCACTGTGAACTGGAACTCATAAAATGTTAATTGCTTTCAGGGTTTAAAACAGAAAAATTGTTACATCAGTTGTTTTTGGATCCAAAAAATCGGAAGTAACTTATGGAGTTCTAACTTTGGCATGTTACAGGTCTAAGAAGAAGACACCAATAGGATTTGTAGTTTAGAAGTATCAGTTGTAATTTGGAAGTTTTGCAGTCCAAATATTCGTTGGGTTTCCTTATCTCTTTCAGCTCGCAATTTCTAGAGCTCTTTTCTATCTCACTAATAACAGCGCATTTTAAATATTCTTTGATAAAATCACATCTATAACCCTTCACTTTTTAAGATCCCGCGTCTTTTATGTCAAAATTTGAAATTGTCTTGTATTGATATGTCTACGCTTGTTTGCCAATTCAAGGAAGTCCTGCCTGTGACATTTGCTAAAAGGTCATCACGTGAAATATATAGCAGGAATTAAGTACAAATTTTATTCATTTGGAGACTTTAAATTGTTTAACCAAATGTTATTGTTAATTGCAAATAGCATTATATTACATAAAATAATATCTTCATTTGTTGCATGTACGATTCGAAAAGTTTTCATGAATCACACATAAAAATGTTCAATTCTTTTAAAACATACATTAAAGTAAAATTACTATCAAGAAACTTTAGATAAAAAAAATCATCAAAATGATCGGAAAACATTTGAATTACTTTTATCATACCACAAGTAAAATAAAATTCATATACATAAATAAAAGTTCTACTTAGCAAAACAAAATTTCTTATTAATATTCAATAAGAAAATGAAGTTATTACACTTTTATACCATAAAAAACATGCATAGAATTTAGAATTATTTGTTGAACGTTTCATTCAGCAACAGACACATCTTTTCTTCTATTTTATTTATTTTCTAGCTTACGCTGCATAAAATATCACATCATAGTTTCAAAATAGATCCCTTAGCTTAAAATTAATTCTAGCAAGAGAAGGAAATGGATAAATATTCTTTTTCTTTAAACCACTGAATATTTTAGCATGTAACTGAGTGAAAATCTTAAGTAATACACATTTTCTACTAAAAATTATACACACATAAATAGTTTTATCAAAATAGCACATAACAAAACAAAAGAAGTTTGAGAGCATTAATGCTTTTGAACAAAGATTATAATCATTTTAAAAAAGAGAATACATATGTATATTATGTTTTGAGTTCTCACTTTCGCTTTTAGAAACAACGTTATACGCATTATCTTAAAATAAATCAGCATATATTTAAAGGACATGGAATATAATGTAAACTGTATATTATACTATAGTTTAGAAAATGACATTTCTTAAAATAAGAAAAAGATTTCTTAATTCATTGAGAACAGTTTATATAATTTGCACAGGAATGTACAGAAATTTTTTCTAATACTAAACAATGAGACAATACTTAACGAATTAAAATTTAACTAATAAATTCTTTCGGATATTAAATCCAATTTGCACTTGGGCATGCAATAATGAAACGAGTATTAAAAGTATAATACTCTTTAAAGAAAATTCAAGATAAAAAGCTTTACCTGTTCTACGGGTGAGATCTGAACAATTAAACCATATAAGTTGACCAACATTAGTGTTGTTAACCTGAAAATTAATACCGAGCAACTGACAAGCTTCTGCAACTAATACACGTTGGGCGTCAAATTATGACGGGGTGGGCGTCAAATGATAAGAGACAGACGGGGAAGGGGTTCTTTACTAAGTCCACTAGTTATTAAAACACGTTTATTAGACAAAACAAGCACATTTACATACATAACTAGAGAACTAACAGTTGACATAGAATTGAAAGGGATCGGAGCGCAGGCTCGTACGTCCTTACAGTTCCGAAACTTGGCCATCACTGAAGATTGTTCTGTTCGCTAGAGGGCGCGAAAGTCTCTTTACTGTTAATATGGAAGAGTCTAAATAACGGGCGGGTTACAATATAAAATTGTTTTAATCATAGTATTACAATAAAAAATTATTTAAGTACAATATTGTGACTAAAATGAACATAGAATGACCCATTTTGAAATGTTCTACTTTTGTGAAAAATGCTTCTATTATAGAATATGTTGCCTGTATGTAACTCAGACCTCTATATAGAGGCTCAACTAGAATTTTTGAAACAATTAACTTAGAACTGGGTTTATCCATGTTTTACGAAAACAGAGGGGAGCAATTTTAAGGAAAAAACACCGATAATTATATTTCAAATGGCTATAACTCCGAAAATAATGTGAATTTTTCAAAAATCGTAGTTGAGTCTCTGTACAGAAGTCTGAGCTATACACAGGCAAAATATTATTATAATAGAAGCATTTTTCATAAAAGGAGAACATTTTGAAAAACAGTTATTCTAGGTTAATTTTTTGCCGAAATATTGTATTTAAATAATTTTTTTTACCAAAATGTCCTTAAAACAGTTTTATACATGCATTCTAATCTAAGTGACACTAAACATCAAGAAATTTATCCATTTATGCGCCTTTTTAAGATATCCGACTACCCTAAAATCATGATTTTTTTTAAAAATGGACAAATTGTTTTTATAATTTTTTTTATATGCAATCTTATTAGCTTCATAAATATACCATGGGTTTTATTTTCCATTCACTAGAACAAAAACTACAGGTGATTCAGTAAAAGCAAATACCATAACTTTACATAAAATGTCAAACATTAAAATGCGTTTTACTCGAAATGTGGTTTTTCGAAAAACTCAACCGGGGACGGCGATTGCTCAAAATATTTTTAAAATAATTTGCTGAAATTATGTGTGTATGTTCTGTATAATAGTAGAAGTGTTTTTCCTTCAGATTTATCAACCCTGTTTTTTTAAAAAAAAATTTTAAAGTTCTTTTTGAATATAATCACTGTTTTTTTAACAATTTCATATAACAACTAAGATAGTGCTATAGTTTTTGAAAAATTTAAAAATATTTCTTTTGAAGGTCACTTAAAAAAGGAATAGCAAAGTAATAAATCTAAATTGAAAATTGAGAATTTGTTCTTTTACTTTTTTAAAAAAGGGGCCCCTTTTTGGGAATTTTTAAATTTTCCCCTTTTTTCCCCCTTTAATAGTAACGTTTATTTTTCAACCTTTAAATTTTTAGCTTTTTTTTTTAAAATGTCTAAATAAATCTAAAAACTACAAAAAATCTCCATATATACATTATTTAAAAAAAAGTTGTCGCAAGTAGTCGGATACCTTAAATTTACGGTTCCGAACGTAGTCGGATACCTTAAATAAAAGATAATCTCTTATAGGTTATGCATTATTAATTATAACTTAAATATTACTTTTTAGTCTTATTATATTTTAATAACTTCGTAAAATAAATATTTAATTATTTTTTTTAAAATAAGAGTGCTTTCGGCCATTAATATATCACCTAAACTTACCAAATACAGTTTTATAAAAATAAAAATATATTAATAAATTATTTTCATAGGAGTTTAACTAATTTAATATTGTTTTCTAAAATTCCTCATGTAATTGTGATGGCTTAGAGTGTTTATTTGAGTATTAAGAAAGTAACAATGTAAGACTGCATGCCTTTTCTCTGAGAAAAAAAAAAAAAAGTTGTATTAAATATTTATTATTAAAAATATATTTATTATGTATTGAAAAATAGAAAAAATATATATATTTCGTAAAATATATTCATTGTTTTTTTCTTATCTGATACTGAATTTTGAAAAAAGTATAAGCATATAATCAAAATGCCGGTTGATTCGAAATAAGTGTGACCAATTTTAAAAGCATATAACTATTTATGATGAATTTCTATCGTTTCACCACTGGTTTTATTTGAAAAATGAAACATTTAAATCGCCAATCTAACCATTTTTTAGTGGGAGTAAGATACAGTACTGAAATTGGATCCACAAACCCGGATCGAAAATTTACAGCTTTTGAAGATTGGTTGTTCAAAAATTTTGTAAATAATAAAGCATTTAAAAACCCAAAAAACACATTTTTCTACTGTATTAGTATCTAAGCTTCAGAAAGAAAAAAAAAATTTTGCTCAATCAAAAGTACGGGGAAAAAAAAGGTGAACGAAAAAAAGCCCTTTAACAAAAAGAGAAAAAATTGAAATAAATTTATGTTGAGAAAACTCTTGCCAAAAAACCCAGGCAAAGAAACTATAGATAAAGCAATTGACCTTTTTACGTCAAATAAAGAAAATTGGCCCATGAAAAAAAAATTTTGCTGTCTGTCATAAAATCCGATCCCAGAAAAACGATTAAAACGTTCTTGGCCTTTGCATTTGATGTTACCAAAAAAACCCTTTATTTTTCCATCTGTCATTCACCTGGGAAAACGAAGATTCAAAATATTTCCAAAAAACCAAAAAACAAGTGTTTTAAATTTTGGGCTGATGTTATGGTATGGATGGAAACCTCCAACCGAATAAAAACCCGTGTTTTAGAAAAACTTTTAAAATTGATGCTAAAACTATCAGAATAAATTTTAAAATTAAAAAAATAAAAACCCCTTTTTAAAGGGAAAATTTGTTTTCCCCCCAATATTCTGCATAAGTCATACTGTAAAAAACAATAAAAATGAAGGAAAAAAAAAATTTTTATCATCCGATACAGGCTTCCTGTCCTTTTGTTTTTTAGATTTTTTTTGGGGGGGAATTAAAAAACTTTAAAAAAACTGGGGTTTTAAGGGAAAAAAAAATTTAAAGGGGGGGAAAATACCCCCCCAAAAGGAAAAATTTTGCAAAAAAGTTAGAAAAAAATTTGCTGAAGAAAGCCTTGAAAATAAGGGAATTTTTTAAAATTTTATCCTTTTAATTGTAATATTTTGAAAATTATATTAAAATTTTTTAAATTTAAAAAAAATTTTCCAAAAAAATTTTTTTTTTTTTTCTTATTTTTTTTCTTTTTTGTAAATGATTTTAAAAAAAAATTTTTATTTTATTTTCATAATTTTTTTAAAAAAAAAAAAAATTAATTAAATTTTTTATTTATATTTTATGTTTTTCTTTGGGTTTTAAAAATTTTTTAATTTTTTTATTTGATTTTTTTATTATTAAAAATTTAAATTTTTTAAAATAAAAAAGAAAATTTAAAAACTTTTTAAAAAAAAAATAATTTAAGTTCTTGTATAATTTTTAATTATTTAATTATTTTTTTTATTTTTTCTTTTTTTGTCAAATTTTGAAAAATTAAATTATTTCGGAAAAGAATTTTAATCTATTTAAAGTAAATTTTTAGATCAATTTTTAAAATTTAAAAATTTTTTGTAAATAAAGAAATTTTAAAAAAATTTTTTTTTTGGGGAAAAAACCTTTGCAGAAAAATTTTTTTCAGGAACCATTTGAAAAAGGCTTTCCCCAAAGGCGGAATTCTAATCAAAAAAGTTTTAATAACCATTGGTTCCTTTTTTAAAGGAAATTTAAATTTTTTTTTAAAAAACCCCCAAAAACCCCCCCAAAAATTATTTCCCACATTTTTTCCCCCCGGGGGTTTTTTTCCCAAAAATACTATTTTAACTAAACCCCCCCCAAAGAATTACCTTTTCCTTTTTTTACCCAGAAATTCTTTTTCAAAAAAAATTTGTTTTTCCCCTTTTTTTTAAACTTTTTTATTTATTTCAAAATTAACTAATAAACCTAAAAAACCCCCAAAAAAATAAAAAACCCCCCCCCATTGAAAAAACCTGACCCAAAAGATTTTGGGGGGCCCCAAATATTGGGGGGGCCCAGGGATTTTTTTTTTTATTTTGTCGAACCCGTATCATTAACCCAAACCCTAACCCTTTTGAAAAATTTTCCCCAAATTAAAAAAACCTAAATTAAAATGCGGTTGCCTCCATCATACAACAGTATAAACGTATTTTTTTGATTTTTTTGAAAGGCCTTTTTGAAAATAATTACCCCCTCTTTAAAATTTATTTTCCCATTTTAAAATTTTTTGGTTTTCCCAATTTTTTTTTCCCTTTTTTTAAAAAAACCCAAAAATTTTAAAAAATTTTTTTTAGTTTTTTTAAGAAAAATATTTTTAAGTAATATATATTTTAAACAAATTACTTTTAAGTAATAGGATATTATCATGTTTTTTTTTCGTGTCTATAATTTTTAAATTTGGAAACAGATTGCAAATGTATTTATTTTAAAATTTATTTTTTCCCATCATCATTTCAAAAAGTTTAAATGTCATTAAAAAAATAGTCTGTTTTTATGTTGCTCCTATCATATCCCCCTTAGCATTCTGGAAACGTCTGCGTGAGTCTGAGAAACCCCACCCGACGTCTGCCAAACGTGTAATTGAAATGTTGGTTTTTTTTTACCCTTTTCAGACCTAGATTTCCCCAGGGCTGGTATCAATTTTTTGGTGGCCCCCTATAATGGCGATATCAATTTTCCGCAAGTTTTTGATGCCCCTTTCCTCCTCGGGAGGCACCCGAGCCCCGATGAAAAAGAAATTGAAATTTTAAAAAAATTTTGGGGGAGCCAAACCAAAAGGGCACTTCAAGGGATTTTTACATGCCGAATAATCATTGGGCATGGCCTTTTGACCGCTGTCGATTTTCTGCATCTGAAATTTCCCCCGAGATCGGGTGGGGCCCAACTTAACCTTTTTGCGGGCCGGCAAAAATACGCCCCCAGGGTGTGAAATTGGGGGGAAGAAAAACCAAAACACGGCAAGAATACAAAAATGTAAAATATTTTTTAAATGAATGCTCTTATTAAGAAATAATTTAAAGAATGTGTATTTCAATTAAAATTACATTTATATAAATGTTAGAAAAAAAATAAAAAAGAATAAAAAGATAAAGAAAAAAGTGATTTTAAAATTTAAAACGAGAAGACTTCAAAATGTTTTAAACCGGGGAGCAGACGCGCACTGATACTAATGACAAATGGGGGTGACGGAGACCCCCCAAGTTTTTTTACAATTTTTTTTTATTGTACACAATAAAAATCACAATTCCAGTGAATAATTTAACTAAAAAAAAGTATATACTCTACCTACTTTCTACCTTGTTCATAGATAATTTGAAAAAAATTCAATGAGCCAAATGAAAATGTTTTAAGGTACGCGACCTTAATAAAGGACAAAATCCAAAAACTTTTCACGAAGTTACAGGAAAGATATCTGAAAGAAAAACGTATATTTTGTTAAAATTTTTTTAGTTTGACTCTGTACCTCGGACCCTCCCGGAAATTTGTAATCAGTGAAAAACTAGAATGTTAGTTCAAAAAGGAATTATATAAAGCGTTTTTTATCATGTTTAAAAGTTTCAGAATACACATAAAATAAATATTGGCCAAATAATCTTTTTAAAGTGCTTTTCGAAATGTCTAAACTCTTTTTTGTATATACGCACATTATTTAAAATTCCTAACGAAAATTAAAGGCATAAAAAGGGACGAACAACCATCTCCCTAAGTTCGAAGGTCAAACAGATGAATTTTTTTTCTTCCTAGAATGTTTCTGTGAGTCTGCTTTGTCTTTTCTCTGAAATAGTTTTAGGTTGAAAATTAAACTCAGTAAAAAATCTCTCATCGTGTGGGATTACAGCAAATCAAAACAAAATGTTATGCTTTTATTTAGTTATAGACTAGATATATATAGTTAATGAATGTATCGAAATGAAAGCTTTTATGTTTTGATGAAGTAATACTAATAAATTTTATCTGTGTAAATGTGTATTTTTTGTTATTTCAGAAAGTATTTTCTTACTTCATTACAGTAAATTTATTTTTTTAAATCTTTTATTTTCGATATGCTCGCGCCCCCCTTGTAGAGTTATCGGTACTCTAGGGGCGCGCCCACACCTTTGAGAAACACTGAGTTAGCCCATTTCAAGATTCATCTGCAGATACATCCAAGAACTTTCAATTACGTTTTAAACAAATGTATCAGGTACTGTGTTTTTGTTGTTCTTCATGAAAAGAAATCTAAAGGAATAAAGAATTCATAAGCCACCGTCATGTTGTTTATAAAAAAAAATGTTGTAGCCGTGTGACATAGCCATCCTGCGATAGCTATGACGTGTTGGATCCGCGTAAGCTAGAGGTGTGGGTTATCTAAAGGATGAGTATATTTTATACCCTAATACAACTTTTATTAAGAATAACTTAAATTGTTTCTTTATATCTAATGAACAACTTTCTTAAGTGAGAATAAGCCACAAATTAGACTGAATATTTAAGTCAGATCGCACAACTAGATCACTTATCTTAAGTATAGTTAATTATCTGCCTAATCTCTAACTTTCTATATTATAATAGCTTTTAGAAAGTAACCTTCCTACCTTGGTTGAAGGCTCATCTATTCTGCTTCTAGTAAATAGGTGTACTCAGGTACTATTACTCTTCCTTATGAAAATTGTTATCGAAGGTGGGCGTTTCCTTCTTACCTGTGAGTAGGCCGTCTAACACTTGTTCCGAACAGTTCCACACTAAGCTTTCTCTAAGATTGCCATTTTCTCTCACTAAACCTTCTATCCTTTTAAAGTATAACTTATTTGCATTTTTGCTTTGTTTTTCTTCTTGGTATTGGGTTGGAAAAGTTTTGCCATTAATTGTGGCCGTCAAAGAACGTAGGAGTTATGTTAGAAGAAGAACGCGAGAGATGTCACAACCCCTCCAAGAAGAAAAACGTGATTTATTTAAGGTTTCTCAATGCCCTTAAGAAATTACGTGCCTAACAATTCTTTACTTGAATCTCTTCGCTTTCTAAGTTTTATTTAAATTTTAACCCTTGAATCCTCATTTTAACTTCTATAATTTCCAATATTTATCTTGACTTTAGCCTCTATTATTCATCGTAGAATTAAATTTAATATCTCAAACTCTAATTTTTAAATTTAAACTCTCGTGACAGATACACAATAAATTTTATTCCATTAACTAGGCCAACATTAATAATTGTTGTTTAATAATGGTCTATTCTCACTTTTTTTACATATATACCTTAAAGTAATCCTAAATATTACTACACTTAGACCTTCTACTCGAATTTTTTCCTGGGTGCGCAGACCAAAACTCTGCATCCGGACATTCATAGGAGTTGATTTCGTCTCCACTGTTCCGTGTTGAGGCTACATATCAGCTATTGACACTACTTTCAGGTCTGTCACCCCTGAAATAAAAACTTCTAAGTTACTTGTCAAATCTATGTTTACATAATACCAATAAGTTTCTTACACTTTTTATGCATTATATATCATTTGTAAATCACAATAAACTTTCATTTCCATCCCCGCATCTTTGGCTCCACAAAACTCCCCAATGAGCCGCGCAGCGCCGTTAATATTATTGTTAGTGCCCTGACTACGCCGTTTCCCTGAACCAGATGCATCATAATACAGAACAATGCAACAACAACATATATATACATACATATTATACAATTACAAACATTTTCAATAAACCATTAAAACAAATAACCAAAGTAATTTCCGCATTCACGAAGTCATACATGGAAGCAAACAAATGCGTAATACTACAAATTGTTTTCTCCAAAAGAGAAAAAATTTTACAAGTCAAAAGTTCAAAATAAATATACACTCATTGTAGTGTCAACTTTGCTTGATTATAACTTTTGCAAAACACCGCCTCGAGACTTCTTCTTTGCAATAATTCTTCCGACTACTTGTTGAAAAGATCATAAAAAATGAAAACAATACAACCTGATTTTATTAGTCCCCGCACAGGACTTCCAATGACGAGGTGCTACCACTGTTCTTTCCTTTTCTTATTCCTTGGCTGCACTGAATTCTTTTTATGTTGCCTGCTGTAGAGCTTGTAGTCTCCTTGTAGGCTTTTCTTGTTTGTCTTGTTTCTGGCCGGTCGGGACTCCTGATCCTTTTCAGGCGCGTGACCCTCAGGTTGTACTTCGTCCATCTTGAACTTCAGTTGTCTCCGTCTTGTTCTTTTTCCTACTTGTATATAAATAGGTACTGGATGACAATGGTCTTTTTGTTAATATTATTGTGTCCCTTTCTTTGCCACTTTCTGTGGTCCACTTGCCCCGATCCATACGACCTTTTCATTCCCTTAGCGAGCTTTTTCTTTATTTTTCCTGTCATTTGTAATGAATCCAGGAAGCGATCTGACCAGTGATCTGGTGCTTATCGGCCCTATCTGGGTTTTTCTTAAATTGTTTTGTTTTGGAGATTAATCCCTTTTGCCTCTAACTTACGTTTCACCGCAGATCTTTTTTTCCCATAGTGTGACTCATTTAATTTTTGAAGTACATATTCCGAAGAACTCGTTTCCTGACGTGATCTGATACTATCTACAATTGTTCTAACTCTACCTCGTCACATTTCCTATGACGATATTCTTATTTGATCAACGTTAACCGTTAACCTTTTTTCCTGACTTCCATATTACAATATTATTGTTATTTCTTACTTCTAATACCTATAGGGTCCTTCAAATTTTTGTTTAATTTTGGAACAGATTATATTAGCTGCTGAACTTAAAGGGCGTGTCTCTAATAAGACCCAATCATTTACCTTAATTTGTATATCTCTGTCTTCGTTCATTATAATATCTTTCCCAATCTTTCCTGCTTAGTTTTCGTACTTAGTCTAGCTTCCTTAAATATTTTTTCGATGTTTCTAACTTTGAATTCCGATCCATCTGAAATCATTACTAATTTTTGAAATAGGGTAATCAATTTTCGACCCAAAAATAATTCCGCAGGTGATTTTCCCGTTGTTTCATTCACCACCGTACGAATAGCGTAAGCAAACACACGTAAGAATTGATCCCAAGTATCGTGTTGATCATTAACATAATTTGCAATCATTTGCACTATATCTCGATTAACTCGTTCAGTCCGATTTGTTTGTGACCTATATGCAACAGTCTTCACATGCCTTATGCCTAATCTTTCACTTAAATGTTCGAAAATTTCGGATATAAATTGGGGACCATTATCACTTTTATCACTTATTAATTTTATTGGAGCTCCAAAACGCGATATAAAGTTATCAAAAAAAATATCCGCTATTATACGAGACGAGGCCTTTTTAAGAGGTATAATTTCAGCCCATTTGCTGAAATGATCGGTTATTACTAAAATATAGCGATTACGTCTTATTCTCGATATAGGATACGGGCCTAACAAATCTAACGTCACTATCTCATTTGGATAATTTGATATAATCGGATTTAATCGAAAAGCTGGTAACGCGTTTTATAGTTATTAACTTGGCACATATGGCATGTAGAGACATATTGATCAATGAATTTTCTCATATACGGGAAATAACAAACGTCCCGAATTTTATGATACGTTTTAAATCTACCCAAATGTCCTGCAATTTGCTTGTCATGAAATTCTTCAATATTTCATTCCTTAAAGATTTTGGAATGTGCACCCGCATTTCACCTAACGACGTTGGTGTGCTTCGCATAAAATAACAAGCCTTCAATTAGACGGAAGTCGGGACCACCTCACACATATCGTTGCATTAACAGAGTTATATCTGGACAAATATCTATATATGACCTTACCCTGGGTCATGCTTTGTTCTGTTATTAACTGTTCCGCGAAGTGAGTAATACTAAATCCCCTGACTATTGCATCAATTAACTTTTTTCTCCTCTATTATACCTCAACAGGATTTTTCGATAAAACATTAGCCACAATATTTAACTTCCCTTTTCGACCCATCAACGCGTAAATTCCCCTTATCTTCCTTATTATCTTCAACCAAAGCGAATCTTGAATTTTCAACGATTTCGATCAAAATCTAAAAATAAACCTTGATCCACTTATAAAAATCAATACTCTGTGAAATACATGGGTATTCCAAATCCTTCAACACATGAAATGAGACTAAGGTCTTTCAAATTCTGGATGCGAATATTCAATTTGCCAATCCTCATAAGCTTGGCATTTCGCAATCTGTGCTGTTATTACCTGTGCTCGCGATTTTTTAATTTGCTTATAAAAAATATTTCTATATACTTCTTCCGATATAAATGATTTATTCGTTCCGGTGTCCCATAGCGCTTTCAAAATGTGTTATTTAATAAAATAGGAACGTGGGGAAGCTCCACGGGTGATATATATATATCGGAGAAAAGCTTAATTGGTATTTCTGCCGATTCCTTTCGGTACGACTTTAACTTTTACAACATTTAATCGTCCCCTGTGAACCTATCGCCTCGACTGAAATTTCACTGAACCCCCTATTTCTTCACGGTCCCCTATTAAAATTATCATTTCGAAATTCGTAACCCTTTCGTTGAATCTCTGATCACCATTCTGAAATCTATTCCTCTCGAACCCTCTATTACTTTGACGGCTATTCTCATAAAAAATCATTTCTACATACTTGGTCTACGCCCAACCCTCAGAATTCTCCAGTTTCTTATGATTAGCATCAAAATTAGGCATCCTATGTGCGTTTTTGACCTCGTCTTTCAACATTATCACTATTCTGTGAACCCCTTTTTAATTTGTAAGAATACCCCTTCGAATTTAGCCAATATTTCCAAAAGTTGTACGGTGTTCGAGGATTGCGAACTCCCACGTAGTCCTGGATCTATGGTTCGAGTCTAACAGAAATGTGATCAACCAATTCCGCCTGAGACATCCCTAGCTCTCTAAATTCTTCTGAATTTTAATAAATCGTAAACAAGGTCTGTTATTCTGATTTCTTCCTGCTGTGACGCGAAAACTCAGCCTCCAATACTTTCTTATTTTTGATTGCGGAAAACCTTTCGCTAATTCAGCCTTGAGCTGCGCGAAATCCGTGGCTGTATCTTGCACTAGCACCGATCCAAATATTGAGTACCAATCTTTGAGCCCTTCCCTGAGATGACTTTTCAATAAGCACATGACAGATAACTTGGGATTTCAAGTAACTGTATTTGATTATCTATTGCTTCCAAAACTCTCTACGTTCCCTACAGACCCGGAAAATACATTTCCCAGGTAATATACTAAATCCTCCTGCATTTTATACCCAACCCAGAATTAAGATTGTTCGGCGTTATTGTGACATAGCCATCCTGGGTGATAGCGCTATGACGTGTTGGTTCCGCGTAAGCTAGAGGTGTGGGATTATCTAAAGGATGAGACATTTTATAATTCTTAATACAACTTTTATTAAGAATAACTAAATTACTTATATCTAATGAACAACTTTCTTAAGTGAGAATAAGCCACAAATTAGACTGAATTTATTTAAGTCAGATCGCACAACTAGATCACTTATCTTAAGTATAGTTAATTATCTGCCTAATCTAACTTTCTATATTATAATAGCTTTTAGAAAGTAACCTTCCTACCTTGGTTGAAGGCTCATCTATTCTGCTTCTAGTAAATACTATACTATAGTGATACCATTGTTATTGTTGGAACGCGTGACAGTTTAGTTGACTCTTTTAGTTACTAAATAAAAGTAGATTTAAATTTTAAAATGGCCTATCTCGGCAGAGGTTGACGCGAAGATTTATTCGTCTTAGACACAGAACTAAATTTAAAATTCGATAAATCTATGACCATCTCTACTCTCAAAGACCTAATTACTAGTAGTAAAGAATATGACGAATATCTAACCAAAAACCTACACACAACGATAGTAGAGGATCGTAAAGCCAAGGAAGAACAATCATGCATAGAAGAACGGGAAGAAAAATTACGCATAGAATCCAGTGCAGAAAGAATACGCATACAGGAACGAGAAGAAAGAATTACTCGAAAAATTGAAGTTTGATGAACAAAACGTAAAAAAACAATTTGAATTGGAAAAGTTGAGGCCCCAAGCGAACTAAATTAGGTGCTGATACATCCGAAGTAATACTAAATTTCACGAAAAGTGTAAAAATTTAACATGTTTGATTTGAAAAAAACATCAGTCTTTAGTTTAAATTTTTCGAACGTCAAGCGCAGATATAGATATAAATCAAATTTTGGGGTTTTTTCATCTTTTATTATTAGGGCGAAATATCTCACATAGGAGAGCCTGATGAAAAAGTCACTTTTTACGAAATGTTAAAATTTTCTACTGAAACGTTTTGTAACCCAGAAAAATTTCAAAGCTATTTTTTTTCTCATAAAAAAGGCCCTGAAAGAACATGGATTGATTTCACCATGAATTAAATATTTTTTTCAATGGCTGGATAGAGGTTTTAAAGAAAGATATTTTAAAAAAATTATCGATCAGAAAACGGATCAACAAATGGAAAAATTTTTGAATTTAAAGAATATTATTTAGATGAATGGCCAAATATGAACTTCCTGTTCAATTAGAAAACACTCGAAAAATTGAAGACGTTAAAAGACACTGAAGAAAAAAGAGCAATCCATTTCTGAAGAAACAAGAATTCAAACCGTTGAAAATCTCGGGTAGAAGCACCGAGAAAATTCGAATTATAACAGAACAGATAAGAAATTTTCCCGCGTCAACAAATTTCAACAAACAATGAAATCCTGTCACCAAGTATAAAATGTTCAAAAGGAAATGCACAGAAAGGGTATTAAAAAAAAATTAAAAAACACCCAAAAAATGCTTCCAAGCATGCTAGATGAACTATCAAAGTCAAAATTCAAAGATCGTCCAGAGGAAGCTTGCCCCCATGTTAAGGAAAGTTTAGGGACAAAAAAAAATATTTTTTGGGAAAGAAGAAAATCTGGCACTTATGAATGGTAGTAAGAAGTTTGCTGGAGAACACAAGCAGAAGAATAATGGACCCCAAAAAATTATGAAGAATAAAATACTTCTACAAGTATTGGGGAAGCAAGGGGAAACTATCGGTTCCTTTTAAATGAATTTGAAATTTAAATGAAAAAAATCATTGATTTGTTTACCGCCCATAAATTAAAATTCGAAGCAGTTATTGATAACCTTTGGAACAAGCATCGTAAGTTTCACGAAATAAGGAGTTAAAATTTAACAAAAGAAAAAAAGCACTTTTGATATGCAAATATCTGCTGAAAATTTTTAGGCTTTTGACCTGGGTCATGTTGAAAAGGAACCAAAGTTTTCAAAATTAAAAACCCGAAAAAAAACCTACCGACGTCACAATGAGAATTATTCTGAAAGACGAAGAACCGTCTGTCAACCACCTCGTCGACAAAACGTTCACCGAAAGACAAGAGGTAAAAGAACAAAAGAGGGAAAGGCTCAAAAAAGGGGATCTGTAATTCAAAGGGGCTCAATTTGGGAAATGGACTAAAAAAAGACCAAAGTTTTTTCGTCCTTATAAAAAAATGGAATTTTGATATATATATGGAAAAGGTTTAACGAGGGCCAAAACC
>BMAV01012615.1:0-64341 GCA_019973955.1 Trichonephila inaurata madagascariensis
TGAAAATTTGCAGAGAATTACAAACAGAACATTCTGATGGGGCTATGTATGAATTATAAGGTCTAAGAGCTAGAATTTAAATTCATGTTCACCCGGTTTCTGTGGATTTCTTTGAGAGGTGTGATGCTGGACTGTGTATCTTGTTGAAAAATCACTCCCCGTCTATTTCGAAGTATAGGTCGTTTAATGAATAAAGCCAGCTTTAACATTATTTGCACTAAATACCCGAGTCACATTTTGGTTTTTGCCAACTAGTTCAAATAAACTACTCTTTCACCGCCCAGCCAGTATGGTGGATATGTCCCTCGGCTTGTAATCCAATGGGTTCGGGTTCGAATCCCGAGTAAGGCATGGTTGTATCTTCTTCGGGAAAATAAGTCAGACTTTCGCCTGTAATGGATCCCGGTCTCAATTGAAAAGCAGTGCACCTCTTTTGTTCTATGCTGGGATCATCATGTGTGTAATAAATGTCTCTATTCTTCTGTTTGTATTGTGTATGTTTCTGTTCTTTCACTTGCATTTCATATGCATCCCAGGATAAAAATACACAACTACTCCTTCCTTATAACATCAAATGAAAATACTCAAAAGGCAAACCTATATATTCTTAGAATACAAGCCAGGATTTAAGATCGGGATAGGATTTTCTTTTGCGCTCACAATTTTTTGACTAATATGACAACACAATATTCACTTTTCATATCCAGTCATTATACGCTTTGAAAAATAATCACTTTCATTATTTTTTGTTTCTGTATGTATACAAACATTTTAAACATGAGTTGTAATCCCATATGGAACCTAAACACTAGTACAAGACATATTTCCTATTATTTTAGGTAATCCACTACTGTCGTTTGCTCAGTGTAGTCCAACAGTTACATTTCTACTGTTTATAGGATTCTAACAATGCCAGGGTCTTTTTAGAGTTTGGAGAGCCTTTTTAGAAGTGAGGGAGAGAGAGAGATGGGAGTAACTTTCTTAAAGTTGAGGAATTTAAACAAGGATGTGTAAATCGGGTTTTTTTTTTGTCGCACTGTGTTACTGCAGAATGAGGGGATTTGTCAGTAGTAGTATTTTTGTTCTTCAGTTTTGGAAAAATATAAATATCTAAACTTTTATTTCATAATAATGAGATTTCTTTAATATCGTCAAATATTATGTATGGAACTAATACTTCGTTGCAAAGATGATATAAGTAATTATAAGTAAAGTAATTAAGTAAATTATCTGTAGCAAATTTTAAAGTAAGAAGAAAGTTATTTTTAAAATTAAAAAGTTAGATAAAATTTCTCATTAACTAGTTCTGCTCAAATAAATCTCTGTTTGTAGTACCTGAATGCTTATTAATATTTCAATATTTTTCATTAAATTTTTTAAGAATAAATAATGAAAACTCCTTCTTTTCAGAGTTACCTGTGCGTTACCTAGAAATTATTTGTGTACTAATAGGAGTACGCGCGTTCCACATCTTAAAACCCTCTAATCTAAAGTAATTCTTAAAAGATCTGAACCCCATTAAAAATATGAACAATTAACAACTTTGTAGTATCTACAATGAGGTGTTTCTGGACGTCACCACAATGATATTACTACAAAAATCCAAAAATTTCCATTACTCAATTTCTGAAACATGGTTAAGTTGAATAAAGCAAAAAAAACTTTTCAATATTTTTTTTTGGTGCAAATTCCATTATCACTTTACCGCTTTTATATGACAATTTTTCTTCTGTCATGGATTGAAAGTACAGGAAAGCTCTTGTTATTCTAGGAAAAATTCGAAATCGAACACTTTGTACGGTCTCAAGATCTGCCTCGAGCTACGCAAAATCGATTTAAGTTTTCCAGAAATGGATTATTTCTTGCTCGAGGAAATACGAATATAAAGAGGTTTGGATATATATAAGCTAAAACAAAAATCTTTTGAGCTAAGAACTCTCATTTTACTCTGTTTTTCATAGGCACAAACGTTTATAACGTTTGCCATTTTTGTTGAAAAAGTTATTATAAAGTAAATTATAAATATGTACGTATTTTCACTTCAATAGGCTTACTTTTGGAAAAAAAGTAGTTTAAAAAATATTTTTATAGGATATGCAACGAAACTTTTTTTCTCTTACTACCCTACTCAAGGGTTGCAATGGAGCATGCTTTTATGAATTCATGAAGTATGCCTTTTTTAAATCGTTAGAAGATTCATATAAAACAGAAAAAACTTGACAAAACATTTCTTTTAATAACATATGAAGATATTTAAAATTTCTCTTCCGAAAATTTCAGTGAAGCTATCAATTCCATCTCTGGAGAGGCTAAGACAAAAAAAAGACTTAAAAAATCAATGCCTAATTAAATGGAAAAAGCGCACAAAAATTTTCACTCGCCTTCCTTGTTTTTTTTTTTCACCCGGCTGTTCCTTCTCTGGAATGTTCAATTCGCTTATTAAAAACAAACGAACACAACTAGCATTCTCTCCAACGTCAATTCACTCTAAGCTTATGTATTTTTTAATGTATATTTTTTGCTATATTTTGTCTTGAGTTATTTGAGTCTCTTTGATTTCTTCATTGGAATAAATTCCCCAGGCAAGAAAACAACTCGCGAGAGGGAGAAAATAATGGGTTTTGCTTCTACAAAATATTTATAGGGCATAGATATTTTAAGACGAATAAATTCCGATGAATATTCTTTTTTTATAATATTAATTGATTGTTATTTTGCCTGATAGCATTTACACTATTTTAGTATATTATTTTAGTAAGCTCTCTTTATAAGCTTGAATCAATCAAATTTCCTTTACTGTACAGGGTGTCTACAAATTAGTTGGACAAAAAGAATGATTTATTGCATGTAATTTACAGGGGAAAAATTCAAGTACATACTGTTGTAAGATACGGAAATAATTCAAGTTTACCATTGTCACAAATGTTTGATATGGCTTTCATTACTATGCAAATGTCCCATGGGTAAATCAGTTCTTGTTACAGATTTGTCTGCATGTTTCCGTAAATCAAATTAATTGCAGCTTAGATTCTTGATTTGAGTTCAGGTTTGAAAGTAGGAAACGATGTTGAACACTCTTGATCTTTTAAAAAATCCCATACACTGAAATCCAGTAGTGGTCTGGACTAAATAACACCTCCACAACCCTACATCATACCTCAATATTGTGGGAAGATGTAGCGATCGTTGTAGTAGTGATAAGGCACGCCATCCTGTTGCAAAATGTATACTCCTGGCGTTTTTTCTTTAATGATTAGCATAAGGATGTAGCATGTCTAGGTAAATAATTCCTTCGAAGTAAGATGCACCGAGAACATTCAAGGACAAAACAAGTTTATTTTGGGACTTTCATGTTCTATGATGGTATGACGATTTTCTGACCCAGAAATTCTTTCATTAAGACACATAACACTCTCTATGAATAAACTTATATTTAATTCTAGTAGTCTGACTTTAAATGAGTTAATTTCCTTTAATATTTTGAAAGTTCTTAGCATAAGAAATAGCTCAACTAATTTGCAGACACCTTGTACTATTAGTTTACAATGCCTTATAACATTTATGTAATTCTTTTATACGAACAATGTAGATAATCGTTCAAATTTATTGGATCTCTTATGAAGTGCTTTTACACACAGGAATGGATATATTTTTCCTTATATAATAAATACACTTAAGTAAAAGTTAAGAAATTTTCAATGTAAAAAATAGTGCAAATTGTTTACTTAGCTTACGTACAATGGGCTCAATTCATGTGACGTCACAGTCACATGATAGTGAAACCACGTGATTCTAGCCAATCAATTCAAAAACTCTTGCGACGTCATATATATATAGTCACACGATAAAAACAAAAAGTGTTTCCAGCTAATCAGTTCACACGCTCCGATGCTGCCAATTTTTGCTCTTTGCAGAAACTTTCTCTTAACAAGTACGTATGTTTTCAAAATGCATTTTATTTATAAGTATAAACATAAAACATAATTTTTTTTAATTTAAAAAAATCTTTTTGAAGAAATTTTTTTTCCTAACATTTAAACATCTTTACCCAAATATAAAATTTGAAATTTTGTCTGAGTTTTACAAATAGAACAACAAGTACAATCAGTTTAATGTTTGTTTTGAATCAATGGAGAACACGTGTTTCTCTTTATTATGTGACATCATGAATTGAGCCCATTGAAAAAAACCCTACATTACTTCATGAATGAACATTCAATGTAAAATATTTTTATGTAGTTTTCAAACGAATTATTTTTTAATACATTTCTATTACTTTTATGAATTGAAACAGTTAAATTTTAATACATATTGATAAATTTAGCTTTAAATTTGATTCTCTATATCTTTTAATTTTTTTGATGAAATATACAAAACCAATGCGCGTCAGATTTATTTTTTTTAAAAAAATAATTAATGGCTTAAATTTTCTATCTAACTCATAATAACACACACAATTGTCATTTTCCCCGAAATTTTAAAAATTTAATTTTAATATAATATATATATATATATATATATATTATATATATATATATGATTATTACTTGAAAAGTATTGTTTTTAAATAAAAACAAAAAGAATTAAGACGAAACTGGGTAGTCACTCGTTGAAATATTTTATACATGTAATGTATTAACATCACATATTTGTTTCTCAATAATGTAAAGTTTTTTCCCGATTTGGTCTTCGAAATTCTATTATTTGTTGTAGTTACGTTAGCCTAATAGTTATGGTCTCGAATCCGTGGCCGGTGTCGATTCACTTGACCTTCCTTGCCCACCACATTACCGGAACTTAATCTCATAGAAAATTTGTGGGATATGGTGGAAATAACCAATCACACACGAAAAATATGAATAAGTAAGTTAATAAACAAACAAAACTGCAATTCAACTAATATTTTCTCCAATGAAAAGCAGTTCTGATTGTTTGTGTGCATTGTATAATCATTTAATAAAAGATGAAATAAAACAAATAATATAAAAAAAACTTTTTTTAAGTCAATTCCTATTTACATCAACAAAGAAAAATTTTATTTTGGCTACTTTTTATTATATAGTTACCATTAATATAAATGTGTATATACATAGGACAGAATCACAACATTAAGTAGTAACTAATTTTTATTGATTATCATTAAAGTGTCGTATTGTCATCCAAAACAATCGTATATATAAATTTTCAGTTCAACTGAATGCTTTAAAAACGTGAAAAAACCTTTTCAAGTTTTACATAAGTCGCCAAAAGGGTCGCTAAGTCACCAACGTGGCTGTATTTGTAATTCTTTAAATAATTAGTTTTAATCAATTAATTTTTATTAATTATAATTAAATTATTGTATTGTCATCCAAAATAATCATGCATATAAAATTTCAGCTCAATGGAGCGCTTTAAAATGTATTTTATTAACGATTGGAAATTCCACCAAGATAAATAAATAAATAAATATACAGAGATTGCGAGCTAATAGTAGGAATTAAAAAAAAACATAGTTCCGAACATTGTCGATCATATGAATGTGAATAAAATGCTTAAGGACAAATTTAAGTTTATGAGTATTTAATTACCACATTCAACAATTTTGCAACTAAAACTAATTCTTATCGATTGTTATTTATGATGGCTTTATCATTAATATTTGAATTAAGTATTATAATTTAAATTGTTTGATTATAAATACACAACATCTTCCACATTCAATATTTATTAAAAGCATGCATTTTCTTAAATTTCTTTCTTTCTTTAGTAATCCCAAAGCAAAAGAAATTAACTGCTCTTTAAAGCTAATGAGTTTTAATTGATGCACAGTTTTCTGAGCTTAAGTGGAAACATTTTTTAAAAAAAATAAGGCAATCTACAGTGCTATGATATTATGCATAAATTTTACTTATTTATCTATCAAAGTGCATTAAACCTAAAGCTAATAAGAGTGGATTGATTTCAGATTTGCTTTTATTTTTATTTAACTAAATTATGGATGGAGACTTGTACTCTGAAATTTTGAGAATACTTTTTAAATTCTTGAAACAAATATTTTTTTGTGACCCCAGTCAATTAAAGCACTTTATGAGAGTTTACACCCTTTATTATAAGATTTTATATTCACTTATTGATTTTTTACAAATACTTAACATTTATATAACTTTCGACAAATGTTTTTGAAGTTAAATTTAAAAGAACCGGTTTAAAAATAGATTAAAGCTTTTGTAATATCACATCAATGAATGTACTGGACTATACAATTAAAGGCTATGTATAAGAAATTTCTTTTTCAAATAATTTTTTTCACATTTCTCTATGGCCGCGTCAACCGAATAGTATAGAATACGAGCTTGTGGATTCAAGTCCTGATGTGAATTTAGAGCTGTTTTGTAGAGTCGCTAATCCATACATTAGATTTGTTGAGGATCTAACCCAGGGACGTCTTAAGGCTTGGGCAATTGGGTCCGGATCCAGTACCTCGGCCACAACAGGGATTCATCTCGTTTTCGACTCAGCCTTAATAAGATCATAACTCGAAAAATTTCAAGTGTAAAATATTATTTCCGACTGTGTTTTCCAAAAAACTGGGAATTTTGGACGATATGTCAACTGGCTATATGTGATGACAATTGTCTATGTCTAGGCTTAGTCCTACCACCATACAGCATCATTTCTCATGTAGTCAAATGCTACAGTCGGTCGAGTCGGTTTGTGCGATTGTAAGTCATACACATTTATTTGTTTCGGTTTATTGTTTGTACAGGTTTTTTTTGTGATACCGGCGGGCTGTGGGTATCATCTCTTCATCCACGCAACCTGAGTTTGTGGGGACAAAAGATTGACCATTCAAAGCTTCCATAATAAAACTAGTTTATTATTATTCAGGAGTGATATGACATAAACTACAATTTTTAACAAATAGAGCATTAAACCTTACTCACTACCTTTATGATATATTAACCCCCGAATCTATAATTATAGACGATTCCTTAATTTACTAGAATACGCTCTAGTATTAAAGTTTAATATTATCTATCTTACCGAGATTCCAAGGCGAACAGCTGCCAGTCTTTATATCGTCAATATAATACTGTAATCCAACTTGATCCGGCAAATGGGTAATCTTCTGGCTTCGAACCCACTTCTATATGATTCTTGTAATACCTCCTGAGACTTTCAGCCTCTCATTAGAACTTCTCCTTAGCACTCATAGAGTTCTCCTTCTAGGAACTCCACTTAGAAATTCCCGTGAATACTAAAGCTCCAATATATACACATTCGTAATCTGCATAATCACGTTCTCTTCTTGAGTTGGTTGGAAGAAATGCCATTTTGGCCCCAAAGGTTTCCCAAGAGAGTTTTAGTGGAAGTCGCGAAAAAGCCCCGTCGCAATTTGACAACGTATGCTATGTACCGTCTACTTTTAAGGGGGATAAGTGGGGTTTACATTTGTGTAGGGACCCAGGGCTTACTTCTGCGTAGTGGCCTAGGGCCAACTTTGGCTTGGTATGCAAGTTTGGAGAGAGTGTGCTAGCTTAAGTATAATTCTCTTTACAGGGAACCGAGATTAAAAATTAAGTACTCCTTCGTTCCGTATTTCTTCTAAGTGCAGCAAGTAAAGGTGTGTGTTTATTAGTATCGCACTATAAAGCAACACGAGGGTTTTTGGCGATGAACCTCGAAGCTTTGAACTCCATTCAAGTGTCGAACACGACACATAATAACCTCACTTTCCAATCTTCCATATATAGAAAAACCCAAAGATTCTTAGATTTCATTGATGTAGCGTGCAGCAGCCAATCTACAGGAGGGATTCTTAGAGGCAAAAGAGCTCAAACTCGTGACCATAGCCACTAGGCTACCGAAGTCCCTTCTAAGTGCAACAACAAACACCAAATAACTATAAACTTATACATATTGTTACTTAGATCGCGGTTCGAAGATTTTATCCTATAAAGGCCGTATAACAGTCATTTTCCATGCAACTTTTTCGTCCAATTTTTGACCTAATCTGAGGGGGAAAGGTTGCCGTAAACAAAACGACATACTCTGACGTCAGCCGCACTCTATCTCCTCATTGAAAAATTACTCGCCGATTTTTCTGCTTCGGAAAACGAACATCCAAAATTATTTCTTTTATTTCGCTTGCCCTTTTGTTGATGGGCCTTAACAGAAATGGAGCACCATTCTGTTTAAAATAATATACACAGTTAAAATATTATACGGCATATCTGACGTGTTAGACGAAACCGGAGCCGCCATCTTGTTTATGACATGAGGCGCCGAAGAACCCCATTGGCTAGAATTTAAGCAAATTTTATTTGGAACAATTTTTTGAACTCACTAGCAGAAAGTTGTTCGAAAGCCATTGGAATAGCAACTGAGTAAAAATTGCGCGAATTGGACGAAAAATTGCTTGAAACGTGTACGTGTGATATGGCCTTTAGTCTCAAAGAGCAAAACAGTTCTTTAAGAGTGATGAGAATTTATTGTCGAAAAACAATCCTTAAAATTGCAGGTTACAACAGTAAAATTTGCAAAATAAATCTCAGGCCTTCACACTTCTTACAGACACAACTATTAGTGTCTATAAATACAAATACGTAATGTATTCGCAACAATAATCGACTGAAGCAATTCTTAAACAGTTCAAGACATTTTTAACTCAATTTGGCAAGCGACTTCCTATTTATTGTTTGCACTGATTTTTCTCGAAAACTTCACTAAAGTCATCAATTGTGATATTAGATTAATCCAGTAATTTACAGAAGCATCCAAAGTTGTCACCAAATCGAGAACATGATCGCCAGAAATGAAGCCAACTTGGCTTTATTACCAATATTTCGCCAAGTTTCCATTGAATCGCCAGTATAATGTAAGGAATGGCGTTGGTTGCGAATATTACAATTTAGGCAAAAAATAAATACAATAGAGTAATATAAATATATTACATATCCAGATATAAATTATTTACACTATTTTAAGCATTCATTTCACAAAATTCGTTACATTCTTCTTCGTCTGTAGTCCATTAATTAAATTTTCTAATAAGTTCATCGCTTAATTGATTAATATTTTTTAATTAAAACATATTAGTTATATTTAATAATACAACTGAAGTGCATTATGAAGACTCATTTCATGTTAATAAACTGAAAATATTCCTTGTCAGATACACCGAGTTAGAAGTCTTTTTTGGTAATATTAAAGAATCAGTTCATTTTGAGGAAGAAAAATAGTCAATTTATTCCCTTAACCCCTGAAGGAGAATTTGTCTTCCAAAAGATGGAAATTAAATTAAAAGGAAATATACAAAAAAAAAAAAACGTCATTAAGCAATTATCTGAGCGATTAAGAAAATACATATGCCGATGATAGCTTATTTATTTATAGAACCACTTTCTCTTCAGCACAAAATTAATATTCGTGTCGGGGTAATTTGTTTCTTAATGAAGTAAGAAAAAATCCCATCTTTAATGAAATTGATAACTTGCATACTGAAGAATTTCTTGAAGCAAAACAATTTATTACTATCTTCTTCCGAGAAGATTGTGAAAAATATATGGAATAGTTTCTAGGTAATAACAATAAATTATAATTATGATCCAATTAATCAGAAAAGTGATGGGTTTTTTTTATTTTTAAATTTGTAAGGTTGCTTAAAATGTTAGTTGCATTTTTGATTATGAATAACTAATTAGAGAAGAATGACAAACAGTGGGATATATTAGTTCTCGTGTAGGATAAAGTTCTGTGTAAACCTCAGTTGTTGAAAAATAAAACCTTAAATTATCTTAAACATATTCATTAAAAATATATTCGGCATGTATAGTACACATCTTAAAGGGTTTGTGTTATTTTCTATGCATTAATAAAAATTATAAAATGTTCTATCACAAATAATAGTAAAATAATTCAATTATCCTGTAATAAGTATTGTCGAAATTAAACGTGATATATATATATATATTTTATATATATATATATATAATATTCACAAAAAAGTTGTTTAACTAACACATTCTTGTTCCAGTTTAAATATTCGAAACTTTTCATATAATTGGATGTTAGCTTTCAAAATCGCAACCTAGGAAAGAAAATACTTTTTGAATGCAATTTAAAATTTAATTACTATTTGAAATAGCTTTATCTTTGGGAATAGTTGCTTTTTTCATTAAAACTGGTATTCTAACATTTTCTGACGTATACATGCTAATCATTGAAGGTTCTCCGTTTCATAGTACAACGAAGTTTTCTCATTATAAATAACGAAATATTTGTACCATCTTTCCCTTGGATGCCTTTTATTTTAAATAATGAATTTTAGCACCGGTTAGGGGGAATTTTATCACACTTTTCATTGTTGATTCAGAATTGGAAGGATTTACTTTAGCAGCAGTTTTTGATATATAAAATGTTGTACTTTTCTTCACAAATCTTCTAATATACAATTTCATATGTCGAACAAAATACACCAGTCTTTTAGCGATAATATACGCAGATAAATGACAAGAAAAACATTTGTACTTCTGCGATTTAAATACTTTTGAAAACTGCATTAATGAAATAGATGTAAAACCTTTGCATTTTTTTTCCAACTATAGTTACTTTTATGCACGAAGTTATTAAAATTTACAATGGTTTTTAATATGGCAATATGCTTTTGAACACAAATCGGTATACAGTGAAATACGTTTATCGCGAAAATGCTTAAAACGAAAATCGCTTAACACGAAAAAATTTCCCATCTGGAGAAAGGGGATATTTCAACTGAGCCGACACTTAATGAAATGTTTGAGAAAGTCTCCATATTATTGGACTATCCTACTGTATCGTCAGAAGAATTCGTTACAATAGATGAAAATAATATGTGTACATCTCCAATTATGGAAGACAAATATATTTTGGAGTTTGTTATAGCTCAGAAATATCATTGATGGTATCTGATGGTATATTTCTGAAGACTAAAATGAAATGAATAATGCAGCTCCTCTGTTCCCACGTCACTAGAAATGGAACATTATGAAAAGTATGCGCAGTTATTTAGGCACACATTTTAATGGTGAAATGAATAACAAAATGGACGACATCGAACAATGTGTTGACAATTTGATGCTAAAAAAGACAATCAAAAGAAAAATTTTAGATTATTTTCCAATATTTTTCCATGTTTTGTTTTGCAAAACCTTGAAAATTTGTATTAAATTTCATTGTAAATATTTTTGTTTCATTGATTTTTTAAAAATACATACGTATATATACATCTTTGTAAATAAAATGTACTTTAATAAACTTAATTTTGTTGAATATATGATTTTTTTTTGCAATATCCTTAATTTGAAAAAATATTTCAGTCCCCTTCACTGTCGTGTAATCGATTTTCACTGTACTTAATAAAGAAAATGAGGAAGAGGAGTAAAAAGTGTTACAATAACTCATGAATTTTGTTATATATAACAAAAGAAGTTTAAATGTTTCTGGTAAAACCATAAATCGTAAGAAAAAATTCCTCTTATTTGAAATTTCTTTTCTACATTTACAAAGCTTGTGTATAAGAAAAATAAATTAAAGTTTGGAATTAATTTTTTGTTTTCATCCATGAAGAAACCCAGTTATGTATATCATATGTGTCCAGATATATTTGCAAATATTGAATGATCCCATATAAAAAATTAATAATTTGGTATATATTGTAATAAAAGAAACATTTTTGTTACTTATGCCACCCTATCTACAGTAACATCAGATCGAGGCCCTTAATTGCGGCAAGGGCTAGTTGTATGCCTATCGTTATCCGTAGCTTTGAACATCATGCAGTGACAGTGCAATTTTGTGGCTTGAATCTACCCCAAATTTTGAGAGAAAGACCTTGGGAAAGGTCAGATGCCTGCCACTTCTTTCTTTTGCAGCAATATCACGAGAGGACTTGTACCTCAACGGTTATTAAGAGTACCCCCGTGACGCGAAGGCACTATACATTTACAAAAATCCTTACCTTCTCCGGTATTCGAACTCAGGTCCTAGATCACAGCAGTCAGCGTCCCTATACCTAATGGACGTCTAGAAGCCCAAAGAAACATTATTTGAAAGGGGTAACAGTCTAAGCTAGATAAAGTACTTTGAACGATGATTTTATTTTGCTTAACATTTTCAGAAATAATTTTAAATGAATTCGGTATTTCACATTGTAGAGGCTTCACCAAAAATTAAAACTTGTTTGGTGATATCACTTGATATTGTTGAAGAATATGCTTTCCAAGTTGCAAAATTATTTACTCGAAATAACGAAAATAAACAATATTAAAATACACATTTTTGTATGACTACTATTTGTATTAAAGCAACCTAACCAACAAAATTTGTCTTCTTCAGTGAAGTAAAAGAATTGCCTAAGCACTTCGTTTTGTACAGCTCAGTTCGAATATTCGGAAACCATCTTGAATAGGGGTGGGCAGACTTTATAGCCCATGATTTTTTTCCCCGATCGATTATAATCCCATGTATTGTACGTTAAATTTAATAAAGTATTTTTTATAAATAATTTTTTGTTAATTATACATATAATGCTAATTCTTTATTCAATAATTTACTTCTTACTGTTCTTTGTTCCTGACAATCTACATCATGAAAAAAATTTAGGCTGCATATTGGGGTAAGATATAAGAATGGTAGACATTCGACCCTAGACCACCGCGTTGCACCCCCGCCTTTGAAAAATTCACGAGTGGCCCATTTCCCAGTATCTTAGGTGTGGTGAGGTAAGGAAAAGGTCAAAATTTTTTATTATAACTTAGTAATAAATACGGAACATGTACTTACCTACTCAAATAAAATTAAAAAAATCACTTTTTGAAACCGTGTTTTTAAAATAAAGTCAACAAAAAACGAATAAAATGGCCACAAATTTTTTAATTTAAATTAAAAGATGCAAAAATTTTTTAAAGGGAATTTCAAAATTTAAATACAAATTTTAAAAAAAATTTAAAAATTTTTTTAAAATTAATTCTTGTAACTGTACCTGTAGTCTAGAAGTCGACTTACTGTCAGCCAATCTTGAATATTTCTGTATGTAATTACCAACTGCTAATCTTCAGGCTGTCAACCCCCCCCCAAATTATCTTGGAGTTCCACCGGTCGATTTCGATTGACGCGTAATGCCTACCCCGGATCTTGAACATAAATTCTAATAATGTAAGCATTATATCACAATTTCATAGATTAATAACAATTTTAGAAATTTAGAGAAGATTCCTTAGTCGGTAATGAAATTGTATGGTGAAGGCAGCTCGCATGCAATCGCGTTATATCAGCTTTTTAATTTACAAAGCAAAAAGATAATTTTTAATACTAGACTTAAGCAAATAATAAGATGTTGCATGAGTCCCAATGATTCAAATGCTTTCAAAATTGTTTTTTTAAGTTTAGAAAAAAACAGCGACTTTAAACTTTTAAACTTCTGCAATTTAATGTAAAATAAATGTCGCATCATATTATGGAATAATATTTAATCAATTTTTTGAAATAAACTACAAATGGGATTATAATTTAACCCTCACTGAGATTTTGTTCCTATGAATTGTTAATTAGTCATTCATATCCCTTTCATTCCACCAATCACTCTTGTATACTCATTATACTCAGTAAATAATCATTTAGTCATTTCATTATTAAACAGTGAATTATTAAACTGAGTAAATATCAACTAATCAACTCAATGGTTTCGGTAAAATATTAATTATAAATTTTCATTCTGAAGGAATAATTTATTCCGAGATAAAATTGATTCACAATTTTATTCCCAAACTCTTCCTTTTTTATTCCTCTTTATTGATTAAATATAATATGTGATCGTATGCACATATTTCAGCCTCATTTTTTTTTTTTCTATAATAAAAAAACTAATACATGTAAATAAAATAAACTTTATAGACTTCGAAATTATAACTACAGCCCGCTTAAAAACTTTCTTTTGATCAATTTCATTTAAAAAAATTTCTTTTACAATTTATTTCTAGAAAATTATTTCTATTTCCAATTTGAAAATCTTCCTGTATTTGTGTTATGAATATTAATGAAATTTGAATTCTAAAAATAGTCATTGTTTTACTAGTCTCCAAAAGAACATTCACACAAGACCGCCAACAAGAAAATTTGTTGAAGCTAAGAAACCTAAAAAATAACAAAAGTTTTCGTTTTTTCTAAATGCTTACACTTTTTTATTTCTTTTGAAAATGACTTCTTTAAGGAAACAAAAGAGCATTTTTATTTCTTTTTTACTTTCTCTTTATTACCCATAATTTAAGGTGCTTTTCTGTCTTTGGATTTCTATTTTTGAGGTTAAGTGCCAGCATTTCATGCTGGAGAAGAATTATTTTTGGTAAAAAAGAATATTTCGTTACTTTTCACGATAAAGCGTTTCATTTTTAAAAAGTACATATAATAATTTTTTTTTATTGATCATGTCATGTAAATTCATTATTATCAAAACCCCACCAAGAGAAAAGATACATGTAAATTGCTGTTTGTAAAAAATGCAACACCATGAAGAAACTATCAGAATTAAATGAAATTTAATGCACAAACGACTTGTATTAGTACAAATGAATGACAAAAGTTTCAAAGCACAATAACAATATTAAGTGTCCGAAATCAGTGTTTGATGTATCCACTAAGCGCAGCATTTCGATATGTCTTAAGTATAAAAAATTGTAAGGTTTGTATAATACTTCACCAGACACGAGCTCCTTCTAAAACTCAATGGCTGGAGATCTGCCTCAAACAATAAAATATCATCTGGGCAGCTATTACGTAATCCAGTGATGGCACGAGTGTCACTAAGCTGCACTCTAATTTCAGGAGGTTAGTTGTAGAAGCGCACCAGTATATAGGAAGTCCATATTCCAGAATGGGAAGTATAATAGTCAAAAAGGTAGCTCTTAAAGTTATGGGTCATCATGCTCTAAATGCAGGGTCGCAAATGCCGTGGTTGCGAACTATGGTGCAAAGGAGCAGAAAAAAGAACAGAAACAGCAACACATTAATGGGACAGAAAACATTAATGGGTAAAAAAAGTTTTATTCAAAGTTTGCACACCAACAGGGTTTCAAAATTACGATCAGGAGTCATCTGGTTGGCTTGACAGTGGCACTACATGAAATTCCTTATATTCTGGAAAATTCCTGACATGACTCCCGGAAGCTAGATATTCGAGCAATAAAGTCTTTAACTGAAGGAATGTTTGTCTTGTACATCAAATTCTTCATGTGATCCCAGAAGTCAATGCATGGTAAGTCCATGCATCTGGCAGGCCAATGAACCGGGTCACCAGGTCCAGAGGTTACGTTGAGGTGTCGGAGGATGTGAACTCTGTAATGTGGAGGAGGTTCCGTCATGCTGGTACCACACAAAGCGATGGAACGATGGAGAAACAGGTGCTGCATCACAAAGTTCAGGCAGGACTTGATGTGAAAAGTTTAGATATGCCCAAATGACCCAAAGGACTGAGCAGAGGTATGGTCTAATGAGGAAGTACCTCAGAAAAATCTTTCAGAACATAAGGAATTCCCTTCAGCGCCGCTGTCAGACCTGCCTGATGACATCTGGCCTGTTGAAGCGCAACCTTTCAATACAACGTTTTCTGCCCAATTTAAGTGTTAATGTTTCTGTTCCTTTTCTCCGCTTCTTTGCACCACAGCGTGGAACCACGGCATTTGCGATCCTGTATTCCTATGAGATTCCGAGATGTCTCTGTACCCTATACATACCCTACAAGTTGGTCGGTGTGGTAGAAAATCACCTTGTATAATGGTGCTATGTATGAATGTCCCTCAAATCCATTCAATTGTATAGTTATTATTAATTTTATATATATGTCAGGCCCCAGGCCTGCTGGTAAAATAAGGAGGGCATCATCTCTAAAATAACGTCTCTTTATTTTGCTTCAATTACATAAAGTTCAATATGGCGGCCTTTTGATGCGCAACCGAGTAGAAGAATAGACAACAATTCGGCGAGGAGTCACTAGCTAAGCCTTTTCGAGTATGCGTTCTCCTTCGTCAGCGCTCGCTCCACCTTTAAATAGGCTTATTTACCCACAAATCCTTACGCAATGGTAAAGATATTTTCATTTATTACTTACTTAATTTTGGAACTAAACTTTTCAAACCTGATATATATATATATATATATATATATATATATATATATATATATATATATATATATATATATATATATATATATATATATATATAAATACTAATCTGGGAATTATTGAATATTATCCGGTAAGAAGCATGTATAATTTCCTTTATTTTGTTCTTCATATAAATAATGCTTTATGTGTCAAAGTTAAATAACAAGTTTTAAATTATGTTTGCGTATTTTTTAACTTGCATTTATCACCTTATTTATCACTTTAACTTGATCTTAAATGCTTGAGATAATTCTGAAATAAAAATTTTTAATGGACTCACAATTCATGAGCGTCACATGATAAAAACAAACACGTGTTATGCATTGAATTCAAAACAGACAGCAAACTAACTGTATTTATTGTTTTATTTGTAAAACAGATACAATTTCTAGTTTCTTAATTGGGTAAAAATGTTCAAATGTATTTAAAAAATTCTCAAAAAGATTTTAAAATTTTTAAAAAAAATCTTATATTTTGAATGTATTCTTTATACTTAAGTGCGTTATTATTGTTGACAAATATGTACTTTTTAAGAGAAATTTTCTTCAAAGAGCATAAGTTGACAACAACGAAGCTTATGAACTGATTAGGTGGAAACATATGATTGCTTTTACTGTGTGGCTATGATGTCACATGAGATTTGAACTGATTGGCTAGAAATACGTGGTTGTCATAATCATGTGACTATAACGTCACATGAATTAAGCCTATTGAACCATTGACTCACTATTTTAAGTGAAAGCTCAAAGTTTCCAAAAATCTAAAGAAGGGAGTATAAAAATAATGAAAAAAAATGACTGAATTTCTGAATTTCTAAAAAATAAGATATAAAACCAAACTAATAAGCCAAATGCTGTCACACCAAATATTCACCCTGAATGAAAACCATTCATGAATTTTCCTATAAAAGGAAATATCTTTCCCTGCTGCATGGATTCCCCTGCATAAGCGGATTTCTTCGCATTCTTGTTCGAAAGTAACGAGGTACACCCAATTGCCTCTCATGTGGCTTTCTCAGAACGTTTCATTTACGCGAAGAATACACCTATTGACATTATGAGAAATAAGTTATTTGTTTCTTCTTGCGGAGATAATGGTAAAAGAAATACCTTCCATATAAGCGAATAGAATAGCATTTCCGCTTAGTAAACATTATTAAAAGAACCTTTAGAGGCTTGTTAGGTATCCCTCTTTTTCATACATAAATGATCACCTGTTTTTGCTTTGATGTATTCAAGAAAAGAAAGTTCTGGTAATAACTCCGCTTATTTACGAAATAAAGTATAACAAAAAAATATTGAGGGAAAAAATATGTTTGGTATTGTTGTCGCGAGCGCACGCGATCCGCGGAGGTCACAGATGTTGGAGGGTTCGAGGCAGAAGCAGACTCGATTTTAGAAGAATTAATTTTTTTCAACTCTTAACACCATTGCACTTTAATAACTAAACCTTAAGGTATCCGACTACGTTCGGAACCGTGATTTTGCAAAAGCGTATAAATGGATAATATTATGATATTTAGTGTCACTTAGATTAGAATACATGTATAAAATTGTTTTAAGGACATTATGACAAAAAAATTATTTAAGTACAATATTTTGACAAAAAATTAACTTAGAATAACTTCTTTTCCAAATCTCCTTTTGTAAAAAATGCTTCTATTGTATTAATATTTTGCCTGTATTCAGCTCAGAACTCTTTACAGAGGCTCAACTAGAATTTTTGAAATGCATAACTTGGAAGTCGGTTTATCCATGCTTTACGAAAACAGAAGGTAGAAATTTTAAGAAAATACGCCGATAATTATTTCAAATGATTATAACTCTGAAGATAATGTGAATTTTTCAAAACTCATAGATGAGCCTCTGTACAGAGGTCTGAGCTATATACAGGCAAAATATTAATACAATAGAAGCATTTTTTACAAAAGGAGAACATTTGGAAAAAAGATTATTCTAAGTTAATTTTTTGCCAAAATATTGTATTTAAATAAATAATTTTTGTCATAATGTCCTTAAAACAATTTTATACATCTATTCTAATCTAAGTGACACTAAATATCATGAAAATTATCCATTTATGCGCTTTTTTAAAATCATGGTTCCGAACGTAGTCGGATACCTTAACAGCAATATGAAATCCTAACCCGAATTTATATAACTAAATTTTTTACGAAAGGTACTTATCTTTCTTAAGGTATCCGTCTACTTGTGAGAACTTTTTTTTTTAAAAAATGGAGATATAGAGTTTTTCTTTGTAGTTCTTAGATTTATTTAGTACATTTTAAGAAAAGCTTTTTTAGATTTATTTAGTACATTTTATAAGAAAAAAAGGCTAAAATTAAGCAGACAAAAATAAATTATTACTACCAAAACGGGAAAAAATGGGTAAAAATTGACAAAAAATTACATAAACGGAGCCCGCTCTTTACGAATAGTAAATGAACAAATTCTCAATTTTTCAATTTTGATGAATTACTTTGTTATTCCATTTTGAAATAACCTTCAGGATAAGAGATATTTTAATTCTTACAAAAATTAGAGAGCTTCATCTTAGCTATTATATGAAATTGCTTAATAGTGATTATATTGACATAAATAATTGTAAATTTTGTAATAAAGAAATGATTGATAAATCTGAAGGTTAAAACTCTTCTACTGTTATACAGAACGTACACACAAAATTTCAGCAAATTTTTTAAAAAACTTTTTGAGCAACTGTTGTCTCCGTTTGAACTTTTCGAGAAAAAAAAAACACATTTCGAGTAAAGGGCATTTTAAAGTTTGACATCTTATGTAAAGTTATGTCATCTGCTTTTACTAAAACACTTGTAGTTTTTGTTCTAATGAATGGAAAATAAAAAAAACGTAGTATTTTTATAAAGCTAATAAGATGGACTATAAAATAAAATCATACAAAAATCTGTTAGCCTTTAAAAATGAATCATGATTTTAGGGTAGCTGGATATCTTAAATTTCTTTATATGATCCGGCTTTCAGCCTGATAGCTCATTCAGCTGTAAGATTGATGCCTTCCACTTTTCCGATAGATTTTGCTACAATTAACCTCAAGATAAGCGACCTCCAGTCGCTGGCTACTGTCTCTTGGAAACCTTACGATCAATGCTTAACCAACATATAGCCTACTCCAAGACTGGCACTTAAATAGGGGTTGCATTTGCATAAATCAAGTCATCGCTACAAAAAGCGGTTTTTAAACTAATATCACAGTTAAAGAATATTTTCTCGAAGAGGATTAGTAGAAGCCCGAATAGAATATATTACTTTGTCATAAAGAAGTGTGAAAAAGAAAATAATGCATAATTTAAATATTTTAGTTATTTTTGAAATGTAAGTATTGTAAGTATTTTTAATAATTAATATAATTAATCAAATACTTATTTTAGATGGATCATATACATTAGGGAAGAGATAATAAATTATTAAATTAAAATGGACGATAATAAAACGCATAAGTCAATTAAAGAAAACTTTTATGACGACTTATTCATCTCATGATTTAATTAATCTATAGTAAAAATTTAATTAATCTAAAGATTTTATAATAATAATTAGATAGTATAGCTCGAGTTAAAAGGATTTATCTTGTGGAATAAATTAATTTTGGGGCAATCTTAGCCATATTCAAAAATAAAAAACATTAACTATTTTTCAGAATTTTTCATTAAATATTGTTATAGGTTGACTGTCTTTCAAAGGTAGGAAATGGTAACACAATGAACTGGCAAGTTCTTTCGGAGTAAAACGTAATTTATTCTGAAACTTTCTCAAAATTACAATAGAACAAAATAATTATCATAATTTCACATAAATCTACAGTTGCATGTATTCAATAATAATGCAAATGTTGATAACAGTAATCACAACTTTCCACATAAGGTAATTGAATCACACAGTTAGTGTCAAAATGTTCGACTCCTATGTTACTCCTTTGCATTATCCTTATGTAAGAAGGATGCCAAATAATCCCCCTAGAACTTTCTGGAACTTTGGCGAAAACATCTTTATTTATCGTCAAATTCGACTACAAGTTTTGTCCTCAGGGTAAATCATTGAGGTTATCTCCTTCAGAATTTTAATGATCTTTCTGGCCACTATGTAATTTTGGTAGAGAAGAAAAATGAAATATCCATAACAATTAGTCATGCAAGGTATTTCCCTAGACCAGTGGTTTTCAAACCTTTCGACTCATGGAACCCTTAGAACTATATGTTGCTTTGGGGAATCCCCCATTCCACACACTCTTTGAAGAATATATCTTTAAGTAATATTTAGAGCAGATAAACATGTTATAGATACTTTATGTAAAGACAATTTATTTTAAAAGCATGTTATTAAAAAATTTAAATATAATATATTCATGAATAATGTTTATTTATAATGCAAATACCGTCGATCCATGCATTATATTTAATAACTGGATATGTGTTTTTTCAAAGTCTATAGAAAATATCTTCGGTAATATTTTCTATTCTGCGTTTAATTTTCTTTTACATGTTTTTTGCAAGCACTCATGTTGAGAAATATTCTTCCTTTCAATACATTGTTCTGAATGGAATTAAAATATTTATAGCTATGGGAGAAGTTCTCAGTATTTTTAATGATTTTTCAACCTAAAATAGAGGCTTTCTTGCTTAAATTTAGATTTTAACGTCAGTATGTCAATAAGTTGTTTCCTCTCTCACACGGGTTTTTTTTCCACAAATGAAAAAAGGTGTATTTTCCTCTTGGAAAACGATTTAGTTTTGGAAAACGTTGCGCTAACTAGTTTAAAATTATTTAGTGGAGTCTGGGATAGTAAACAAAAGAATATCGCCAACCATTTTGAATACATATTTATAATTTTCTTTTCGATTTTCCCTGCCTCGTGGAACCCCTGGGTATGCCTCGTGGGAAACTTCGGGAATGCCCTCGTGGGAGCCCTGGCATCTCGTGAAACCCTCGGGTACCTCGTGGAACCCCCAGGCCTCGTGGAACCCCGGTAAGCCTTCAGGAACCCTCTATAGGCCTCTTGGAACCCAAGGGTTCCATGGAACACAGTTTGAAGACCCCAACTTTAGAGACTAAGTAGCCCGCTTACAATAAGATTATGAACTGATGATAATTTAAAAAGGATTTAAGTAAGAACAAGCATTCAAAAAAATTTAAATACGAAAAATATATGTTTATAAATTAAAAACCCATCTCATGCAAGCTTGTGCTCGTTCAAAATCGCTTTTAACAATAAACAGTAAAGCAGTGCGTAACTAAAAATATCATCTATTTACTTAAAATTTATACAATTCATTTTTTTCTGTAACATACAATTAAATTTGTAGCAAAGAAGTTTAAAAATTGTCTGTTCAATGAAGTAAACTAAAAAAAGTAACTTTCGCTTCAAAACGTATCAGAGAAGAACATAAGTAATGCCGTAGTACAATATTATGTTGTGATTTGAATTGCTCTTTTAAAAATTAAATTACATCATGAAATTTTAGGGGAAAATAAATCGTATTTCTTGAGAATAAATAGGAAATGGATAGACATCTAATTTTTTTTAAAATAGAATAAACAGAATTCTAAATATATATTCAACCATCAGAGTCAATAGAATTCCCTTTCTGAATTTCAGCAAAGAAAAAGTTATAGCCCTTAAGGAACTTAATAAAAGTTGCCGCCGAAATTCCTCCAGGCAATATGTTGTTACACCCGTAAGGCAAAGTTAGTGGAGAAAAGTCCACCTCTTAAACCTTGTCCGGGTCAAATAGAATTGCTTACTGAATGACTTTTCGAATAAGGAACAATATGATGAGTTTTCTGTTATTTTAGTATGAATGGAATTCATAGCTATAGAAGAAGTTCTTCGAAAAAACAAAATATAATTTCAGATGCAAGAAATGTAACTCAAAAATAGCTCTATCTTTATTTCTGTTAAAAATTTTTTTTTCTTAGTTTTATGTACTGAATATCATGTTCTAAATCGTTATTATTTTGAAAAAGAGTGTAAATGAATACTTTTTTTTTAATATTTAGAATCATTTGAACTAGAATATGCATATGCAACTGTTTTATGAATATTATTATAAGAAAAAATTATTTAAATGCAATTTTTCGGCAAAAAAAATTACATACTTTCAAAAAAATTTTCCTTTTAAAAAAGTGTTTCTTTAGTAATGATATTTTACCTATATATAGTTAAGTTTCTCTACAGAGCCTGAATTAGAAATTTTTAAAATATGTAACTTAGAAGAGGATTTACTCATATTTTAACACTTCAGAGTAAATAAATTTTAACAAAAAGACACCGGTAATTATTTCAAAAAAAATTACTGTAATTATAAAATAATTATATTAAATTTTATAAATACATTTTGTATTAATAAATAATATTTATAATAAAATATACAATAGATATTAAATGATATTTTACATAAAAATTAGTTACAAATAGTTTTATAATGTGAAATGCAATATACTATAAATAAAATAGTATATATAATATAAAATAATTTATAAAATATATTATTATTATTAAATTAATTATTTTGTAATTAATAAAAATATGTCTTTTTTATATATTATTTATTTAATTATTTTAAAATTCTATAAAATATTTAATAAGTCCTTTTCAAATAAATTTATTTAATTAAAAAGTTTATTTAAATAATTTTAATAAATTAATTTAAATAATTTTAATAATAAATTAATAATAATTTCAATAATAAATCATAATTTTAACATTAAATAAAAATTTTAATAATAAATTAATAATTTTAATAATAAATTAATAATTTTAATAATAAATTAATAATTTTAATAATAAATTAATAATTTTAATAATAAATTAATAATAATATTAATAATAAATTAATAATATTTCTTATTTATACTAATGCTTAATAATAATGAATTAATCGTAATAAATAGTAATTAATTAATTATTCGTAATAAATAGTAATTAATTAATTATTTATAATAAATAGTAATTAATTAATTATTTATAATAAACATTAATTAAGTAAATTTAATAAGTAGGACTTAATTTATTAATTTTAACTATTAATATTTTTATTAATAATTGTTATAAATATTTTGATTTAATAATTATTTTAAATATTTTTATTACTAATAAATTTAATTATTTTTAATTATTAATAATTTTAAATATTTTTAATTAAAAATAATGTTAAATAATTTTACTTATAAATAATTTAAATTATATATTTTTAATTTTTTTACTTTATAAAATAAAAAATATTTACAAAAAATATTATTTAATATTTAATAAACTTTCATAAATAAATTTATTTAATTTTAAAAAATAATTAAATGAATTGAAGAACAAAAATTGTTCGAGAGTGGAATCGAATTCTGACCTCGTGGATAGTAAGCAGACGATTTACCAATCAGGCTACGAACTCGTTGCGGGAAATTAAAATTTAATTGTATAAAAGCTAAGCATGAATTTCGAAGGCTAATTCTCCGAATTGACTGGCCATTCAGCGGAATTACATTGAGGGGTGAACACCCTAAAAGAGTACTACTATTACAAAGTCTCGATCCCAAATGAATTTCTTTAGTAGTGCCCTTCCCTTGTTAGAAACAATAAGAACAGCGAAAATTATTAAGAGTATTTTAAAAATTATATATTGTTCTTTTATACATGTAAGAATACAGGGCATGTGAATTAGTTATTTTCAATATATTTCTTTATTTTTCTTGTGTGTCTCCTTATTTTTGTAGGGAATTATCATATATTTAATTTCTCAGTTAATAAACATATAAAGTACGATTCAAAAATTTAGAAAACATTTGAAAATTTACATAACTTTCAGTATTTTTAAATACAGACACACATCTACCTTCAAAATAAATCCCTTATACGAAAATACATTTTTGACAGTACATGTGCAACCTCAAGAGGTCATTCTTGACAGTAAGATACCTTTTCAACCTTTCTTTAAGTTTCTCGATGCTGCTTTCACCTTATCTGGTGACGTCGAACGTTGATCAGGCAGATCTTGTACGACAGACGCAAATAAATAAAAATCATACTGTTCAAAAATAGGTGGAATGTGAAAGCACTTTAGTTTTGGCGAGAAACACTGTGATCGCTTAGGACCAATTGGGTGATAGGCTGTCATGTAAAAAATTTTACTGTCCACTTTGTCCCATCTGCAGACGCTTACGACTCCCTCAAACGATGTAAAACGTCTCGATAATACTCTTCTTATTCTCTGTTTGGCTCTTCGGAGTAAACTATCATATTCCTCACTCCATGAATTTGCAGGTCTCCAGAGCGCTGTTTACCATCTACGATTCTCTTGAATCCCTTTAAAACGATTATATCACTCAGCTTCTTTCGATCTCACCATCGTTGAATACCCATTCTCCTTCCTTAGTGTGCTTTAAGTCTCCACAGTAGTTTTTTTCTAAACGCTGGAAAAATTTAATGTTACAGCTTTATTCTTGAAACCTCATTTTCTTATATCGCAGAAAGAAGATGACTAACCTCAGAAGAAAATATTTGATTTCTCAGTTAAATCAGGAAACATGAGTGAAACCATCCTAAATGAGAAGGGGAAAAATAAGGGAATACATTCCAAATGATTCTGTACTTTTATCTGTTTAGTTTGTTGACATTAGTGACGAGGGCAATCCCAGAATTTTTTGGATCCTATCTTGTAGAGCTTCATATTCATTTTAAGGTATCCGACTACGTTTGTAACCGTGATTTTAAAAAGGTGCATGAATGGATAATTTTCATGATATTTAGTGTCACATAGATTGTGGAATATTACGTATAAAAATTATTTTAAGGACACTTTAACAAAAAATTATTTTAAATAATAATATTTCGGCAAAAAATTAACTTAGAATAACCTTTACAAAATGTTTTTCAGAAAATGCTTCTATTATAATAATATCTTAGCTCTATATTTCAGACTCCTCTGCATGAGGCTCAACTATGAGTTTTAAAAAAATTCGTATTATCCTTTTCAGGAGTTACAACCATTTGAAATAATTATAGGCGTTTTTTCAAATTTCTCCCTTTTGTTGTCGTAAAACATGGATAAACCTACTTCGATGTTATATGTTTCAAAAATTCTAGTTGAGCCTCTGTACAGAGGTCTGAGCTACATACAGGCAAAATATTTTTATAATAGAAGCATTTTCCACAAAAGGAGAATATTTTGAAAATGGGTCCCTATGTACATTTTGTCAAAACATTGTAATTTTTAATACTCTTTTTTATTGTAATACTATTCTTAAAACAATTTTATATACATTTTCTAATCTAAGTGACACTTAATATCATAAATATTATCCATTTATACGTTTTTCAAAATCACGTTTCCGAACGTAGTCGGATACCTTAAGTATTAAAGTCCATTTCAAGCTACTCAAATAACCACATTTTTCCTATTGTGATCCAGAGAAGATAGATACACCTGCACGCAAGCATACAAACCCACATACTCACGCACACACACATATATAACCTTTTATGCACTTCTTGTACATTACACTTCAAAGGTAATATGAAAACTTGGTCTTATGTAAAATAACAAGTTTTCGGATTACACAGAAAAAGATAAAACATTCTGTTAATAAAGTTGATAGTAATATGTTGAGTAAAGTGTGGCAGAACTGACCTTTTGAAATTAATTTTCGCCGTGTAACCAAGATTACATACATAGAATACTTGTTGTTATTGTTGTGTATTTCCTACTGGGATACATACGAAGGATAGAGGAACAGAAACATGCAATACAGACACGGAAGAAAATATACCTAGAATACTTGTAAAGTATGTAAATAAAAATTCAATTGTTTCTGCTTATCCTTTTCAATGTTCTTTATTATATTCGTCCTAACTCTTTTCATATAGCTCTTCACTACCCGGGAGGGAATCATAAATAACCCTTTATAAATGTATAAATATAAAGTCAAAATTGAACAAAATTGAAACCTATTATATTTTTTAAATAAGCTGTCATTTTTAGGATAGTTTAATAGAGTTAAGCTTCCCTTATAGGATACCAAACTTGCCCTTCAGCAAAAATTTATGCATAATATTACAATAAAAAAAGAAAGAAAGAAAATAATGAGATAAATATATATACACAAGGTGTCCTAAGATTATTGGAACAAACTTTAAGGGAAGGTAGGGGACATCATAATGATTTAGATGAGAATAGCAACCCATGGTCGGATGTGTCAAGGGAAAGTAGCATGACAGAAATAAAGAAGAGACACAAGATTGGGAGCATCTGAAATACTTATTGGTCAAATCTGGGTCATGCTGAGAGTTCGAGTTCTTCGTGTCTCACCCTCACTAGGAATATTACCTTGTAATGATCCATATTCACACAAATTGTGTGTCCTCTGATCCGGAGCTTCTCTCTGAGTGTGCCTTTCGTGATTTTATCTTTCTGCTGCTCGTGCAGTTTCTTCTGCCAATCCGTAAATCAAGTGCATATCTGCCAGCTTGGTTTTCGTAAAACATTCCATATAGCTCTGCGGGTGACGACATCTTAAAACGACTCAGGTAATGCAGGTCTGTTTCCTTCAGTACTCTGAACAACGCCACCTAGAGCCGAATGATGGCATTTCTGACCATGGGTTGCTATGCAGATCTGAATCCTTTTGATATCTCCTACATCTCCATAAAGTTTGTCCCAATAATCCAGGGACATCCTGAATATGTATATATATATGGTCACTGAAGTTACGACATGGTTATTAGAAAAATAAAGTTAAAGGTTAGGGAATTTAAACTGTCACTGTTACTTTCCAAAATGCAGAATTTTTCATTATTCAATCCGTTCGATGCTCAGCCGGGATTGAATAATGTAAGAAAAATGTATTATCCCTCCTTTCTCGGTGCAAAATCCATTATCACCTTACCTCTTTATATGGTGATTTTTCTTCTGTCATGCAATGAAAGTACAGGAAAGCCATTGTCACCCGAGAAAAATTTCGAAATCGAACATTATGCTCGATTTTACGCTTAGCCTCTAGATATATAAAATAGATTTAAGTTTCTATAAAACACGCTGTATCCAGTTTGAGGAAATATGAGAACGGGTGAGCAAAATATTTTGATAGCTATTTTTTCCTACATCGTTTCGTGTTAAATATTATTGTATTGTGTTTGAGTATAAAAATCAAATTTATAAATTCGTTTTTGGTCAGATAATACTATCGAGAAAAAAAATTGCAAGTTTTTTTTAAATATTTTGGTTTGTAAGTAATAAAAGGGAATTCATAAGTGGAGAACTATAAAAAATTAGGTTCTTCTTAACATGTGTGGTTTCAAATGTAACTAATTGGGTGAAATGTATAATTAAAGTTTTATGTACTTACATGATACGCATTTCAAAGCTAAGCACTTCTCGAGAATTGAAAATAATTCAATTCCAATCGAACAAAATACGATTATATTCTACAAATAAAGCATAAGTAACAAAAACAAAAAAGTCTGTTAAATTATCTTTATTACGTAGGCCAGACCAGACTACAGCTTTCTATGGAATGCGTGTCACATTTGGCATGCAGGTAATTCTCAGTGGCACGCTACAAATTTGTACAATTCATTATTAGTTGCAAGTTGATAATTTTGTAATGGAGCTCATTGAACTAACATCTTTAGAATTATGGAAAGCAGCGTTTACAGGAATTATGAAAAAATCTGAAAAATAACTAATTATAACTCAACTGTTATTTTTTAACTATTGCATATGATTTTTGGAGCGATTTAAATGTTTGAAGAAAATTTCATGTACTTTGTTTTTCTCTTTAGGCTCTATATATACCTATGTGAACAAATCTATTCTCATATAAAAAAAAATTTGGAAAGCAAAACTGCAAAATTGTTTGACTACTGAATGTTTAGAATCTTGTCAGACTGAAAGTAATAAATTATACCCTTAATATGGTAATATGAAGAAGAGTGTTCCGAGGACAAGGTTTACATTTAAATTGAAGTACCACCGAATTAGGGATACCTACCTAGTAACGAGTTGGGCATCCTCTGGTCGTGATAACATCTGCCACACGACAAGGCATATGTTCAACAAGTTTCTGGAAACATTCCACGGGAATGACTTGCCAAATATTGGCTAAAGCTGTCATAATTCAGTACTATTTGTCGGTGCAGTGTGATGGCCTTTCACGCCTTGTTCCAAAACATTCCAAAGATGCTCAATAGAATTTATGTCGGGGCTTCTAGGTAGCCAATTTATGACAGAAAAGTCAAGAGGAATGCTCAACCAACCAGCCAATTTCCAACCGGGACTTTGTGAGAGGTACAGTTGTCTTGCTGGAAAACTCCATTACCGTGCGGATAGCAGAACAGCCTAAAAGGATGGAGGTGATCACCCAGCAACTCTACGTGCGAAATTGCATTGTGAGAGGTTGGTACACGTACCAAAGATCCCAAACCGTGACAGGAAAAAACACCCTAGACCATGACTGAGCCACCAAGCCTTTATACAGTTCAACTTGGCATGCAGGATCCATTGCTTCTAAGAGCCTGAAGCCATATTCTCGGTCTTCCGTCGGCGTTAAGTAGACGGAATTGAGACTCATCACTCCATGCTACCCATTTCCAGCCCTCTACACTCCACGTTCTGTGCTTCCTTGCTCAGGCAAGACATGCAGCCCAATGACGAGCATTGATCAATGGTACTCTCGTAGGTCGACGGCTCCCGAAACCATACGGTGAAGCTAGCGTTGCACAGTCCATTTATTGACTGTGCGACTGGCACGTCATTCAACTGGGTGGTAATTTGATCTTATGTTTGGCTTCGTTGGCTACGTACAATACACCTGAGGCTTCTCTCACCTCCTACTGTCAAAGTTAATTGCAGTTTGTTCGGCAGCTAGTTTTTAGTCCACCATCCATGTGTGTATTCTTTGTATACTCTTGACACTGTTGACCTTGAAAATCCTAGCTGTCTGGACGATTTTGGAAATTGAAGGGCCAATGCGTCACGCACTTACGAATTGTCTGTGATCGAAGGAGTCTAAATGAGGCATTTTTCCCATACTGGCAATTGCAATAACTAATTCAGAACAACCACAGTACGCGCTATATATCTTTACTTGCGCATAAATAACGCGTAACGCTACAGAATTTGCATAGCCCTTGCTATCCCTAATTCAGTAGCGCTCCAGCGCATTTATTTATTTTTATTGTACTATATTGAAGGAGAATACTTTTATTTTTTGTTGTGATTTCTTATTTCAAAAAATTATGTTTAAACGATACGTAATACGAGCACAATTTTAATTTTTTTCTTTATGTTGAAGAAATATTCATATAAATATCTTTGAATGGGCAAATTAATTCATAAGATTTTAAGTCTATATTCTTGACCTTTATTCCCTAATTCCCCATACATGATCGTGGAAATTGAATCGTTTTAAATACTTCCTACAATATAACACCATAACTCATTGGTAGATTAGTTTGGCATGCCACATGCCAGCTACAAGATTGACAACCCCTGATCCGGATAATAATAATCGTTGAAAAGAAAAATTAAATTAAAGTCGGAAAAGAATTTTTCATGTTAGCCTTGAAACGTTTCTTAAATGAAAAATTTAATGAACGAATTATTTCAAAGTCCTTATAGAGCTATAAATTTAAAAATTTACTTCCATTTTCAAGAATTATAGTGAATCCTACCAGATTTTTAACCCATTCCCGGTTTTTTCCGAGCTGATCTCGGGCAGGCGTAACGTGCAATCCTGGCTTATCCTGAGTGTCACTCGGACACACACTGAAAATTTACACTGCATAATCGGTATTTCCCGAATTATTTCACGAGTGCTTTTTATGATTTCGAATGTTTTTTGCTGACTTTCCTAGGTAAGCATAAAAAATAATTGACATTTTTGGATCCATATTCTTGAAGGAAATTGAGCTTAGAATGGGTGTTAAACCCGCAAAAAAAACCCCCTGTTGTATTATTGGAAAAATGGTTGAAAATGATAAATTAATTTAAAAATACGATTAAATAAAAAAAATGGTCAGAGTGAATTCATTTCAAGAGAGTTATTCCTTTATTGTTTACATTTTGCAATTATTTTATGTTTTTAATTGTAGTCTATAATGGAATCATTTCGCTTATAAAAGAATCAAACTGTATTTATATATTATAACATGAAACATCATATAGGTTATTTTGCAGTTCTGCTACCGAGTTAAATCGTACTGTCACCTGTATGGTGCTGAAGGCTACAGCCAACGACAGGCGTACATCTAGCCCCTTGCCGTTATGAATTTCATGAGCCTGAATCTGACGTAGTCGAGGGCATAAGAAACAACAACAACAGTTCTGCTAGAATTTTCAAACTTGAAAATAATCTGAAACGTTTCAACGTTTTGCATTTATACTTGAAGGGCGATAGTAATTTTATCGTTCAATTTAAGCAAAACTTTTTCTGAAGTGTTTTTATTATTAAAGTTTTAAAAATTCAACACTGTTTTGCAAAATAACTCGAATTTTATCGAATTTTGTTTTAACACTTCTCAAGAGCGATTTACTTAGTGAATAGTTTTACCAATTGAATATGAATGGACAAAAAAGTTAAGCTCCATGATATGATTTAAAATTTTATTGAGTTATTGAATTTATTGGCGGTGACATTAAAGTCAGAGTTAGGGATGCAATCTTGTTCCATTAAAAACGCGTCGAATGGATTGTATATTATACAATAACTCAATGTACCTGGAATAGAATTTAGCTTCCCCCATGATGTGGCGATGAAGTTAGAGTAAAGAGATTTACGCTAATTCTTAAATGCTGAGGTTAAAAATTGAGACTCGTGGTAAATAAATAGCATTCACTTTGGTCGCAACACAGGGTCCCAAAGTGGTCCCTACGAACCTCTAGAGCACTGATCCCCAACCCCCAGGCTGTAGACCTGTATCGATCCGTGGATCAAGCAGTACCGGGCCACACAACGAACATTTTTTCTATTTTATTTACTATGGTGTATTTTCTCGGGTTGGTGTGACTTTCCATGGAAATCACTTTAAATTCCAATGTTAAATCAATTTATATTCAGTTTTTGGTGACACTTTATTTTATTTTGAAGGCATGTTTGAATATAATGAAATTAAAACTATTAGATTTAAAACAATCTAAAATAAAAACAGTCAATGATCCCTCCTCCTCCTTCTCAGTGGAGCGCGGTGAAATTATCAAACGTTGACAGACCGGCAGAAATAAATAAAAAAAAAAGATGGGAAGCTCTGCCCTAGAGGTCCTTGTGACTGCTGAGGGGGTCCGTGAGAATTTAAATGAATTGGAAGGGGGTGCTTGAGCAATATTAAGGGAATCACGATTGATTTAATCAAAATCTAAATCAAAATATTTGTGACTTATTTCCATTATGAAAGTTAAAATAAATTAGTCTTAATTTTTACGTATTGAAGTTTTTATAGATAAAATTAAAAACTTTGGAGTAATTTATTATAGATTATAGTATATAGAAAATACAAATAATGACAAACATTACGGGATGAAAGTCGAGCCAATCACAGATACGGCCTTCTACGCAAGTTTAAATTGGAACGAAATCTCTCCTATGCTGCAAGAATTTGTCCAAAACATAGTAGTATAAAAGAGTCGTGTATATAGTCAACAGTCAAGTTTTGTTTGATGCATCATCCCGAGATGCGAAGTGAATGCAAAAATTTTTCTTGGTTTTGAACTGAAGGTAATATTATTCTTTGTATTTCTAAGAAAATGTACTACGTTAATTAAATATTTTTAAGTAGGATTGATCTCTGGTACACAATTTATCGACCAAAATTAAACTTTCGTTAATGTTAATTTATAAAATACTCTTATATTATACAATAATTATATCATTTTTATTTATCATTTCCAAAACAACAAAGTTAAATTTGTAATTTTTCCATTATGCATAAAAATAGAGCTGCTTCATTTAGGGCAATTTTATTTTATGGATCTTTTTTTTATCATGGGCAATTTTTTGTACAAAAACGGCTTCATGGGTGCATTAAGTTTGGGAACCACTAGCCTGCAACAATGCTAATGTAAATTTTTATTCAAAGATAAGTTCAAAATCTAGGAACAGTAGAAGAGTAGATATCTCTTTATATTGATTATTTTAAAACAGTTGGACAATGCTTCTCAAATTTTCAACACCGGGGACCCACTTTTCAATCATAATTTTTTTCGTGCCCCTTATACAACAATAATGCATTGAATGCAATAATATAATGCACTTTGACGCTAACTAATAAGATAAGTATATTAAATTTTATATTTGTTACTTTTAAGTAATATATATTTTATTTTTCTTTCTCGAATTTGAAATTGAAACAGATTGCAAAACGCGGTGGCTGCTTTGAAGACAAAATATAAATCTCAGTCAAATATAGAAAAAGTACTCAGAGTGTCAATTTCTAATTGGAAACCTTCCTTTGAAAAACTTTCCTCTGTAAGACAAGCCCATGGAAGTCGCTAATACTTATTCAACTTGCTCTTAATTTAGTATTAATAAATTAGTTATAAAATACCTTGTGCAGCACTGATACATTAAATGTGTACTGTCTGAAGTATCCGCTTTTCGCACGAGTTCATTTTTAAAAAAAACTGAAGCATTCTTGATATAATAGCTGAATTGTCAGGAGAGTAAACCCAAATGCGCGACAATGTTTACGAAAATGTAAAATGATATTTTAAAATGAATGCTCATATTATAATTAGTTTTAAACGAACTGTAATTTTAAGCCTCACAGAATGAGCATTTAGAATTAATGTTAAATAATGAAAAATAATATAAAATTCCGATAAAGAATAATTGTGTTACTTTTTAATATTTAAAACCAGAAGACTTAAAAATGTTTTATCCCAGGAGCAGGCACACACTCGATACTAACGTTAATGGGTTTTTTTATAATTATTTTTATTGTACACGATACAAATCATGATTCCAGTGAATAATTTAATTAACAGAAAGTATACTTACCTACTTTCAAGGACTTTTCAATCTTTCTTTAGTAACAAATAAACAGTTTTGCCAGAATTAACGATTTCGTGATCTTTGTGCCCGCGTGACCACTTCCGGTTTATAAGTATATTCAATATAATAATATGGATGTTACTGCTAAAAAAATTGTGTAAAACGTTTTTCATTTTGCTTTATATGTTTAAGAATACTCATAAAAATAAAACTTGGCCAAGTAATCCTTGAAAGTGCTCTCTGTGGTTTCCCAAATATCATAAAACCCTTTTACATAGAAAAAGGCATAACAGAGAAATACATTATTTCCAATTTCCAATTCCCTAAATGAGAAACTTACACATAAGAGAGGGGCCATAACTAACTTTACCAATAACTTATAACGTCAAACAAATGACTACAGCTATAACGTACAGTATTTCAAAAATAATAACAGGGATGAATTTTTTTAACTTCCTAAATTTTTTCAATTCTGGGTCTGAGTTTTGTTTTTTCTTTGAAAGAGTAGTATTTTGAGTTTAAAAAGAAAATGTAATAAAAAATCTATCATCATGGGATTACAGAAAATTAAACAAAAGTTTTTTTTACTTGGTTATAGCAGCGATATTCAACCTGAAACCCACTAAGCCTTTTTAAGTGGCCCGGTCATGGTCCATTGCTCTGAGAAATTTATTTATTTAAGAACATTGCATTAAAAATTTGGTTAGAAATTCTTCGTCAAGAAATCAAATATATCAATTCGGCTTTTTGCTGTCGTACGGGTGTGAATTGATATTCTTTTTCCATTTAGAACGGTTAGAATTAGTGATAACAGACAACAGTGGAGTAGCGACAATTTTATGGGAGGAACTGATTTTTAACTATCTTTCATATCTTGCTAAGCGAAAAATATTCGAAAAAATAAATTGTTTCAAGACGATTGGGAGGTTGACTATTTTGTAGTAAAAAACAAACATGGATCAGCAATTGTTTCATTTGTCACGAAAATGCTGTGTTTAAAAAATACCAAAAGACAGGAATCATTCAATGACACTTTTCCTCGAAGATCTCTTTCAAGAGATGATAAATAGGCTTTCTTGAATAATCTTTGCAACAGCAATAAAGTGTTTTATAGAACTATTTAAACTCTGGCCATGGGTGTGTTAGAGTTAGTTCTTATGCTATAATTCAAATGAGATTAAGGAATTGCCTTTCGGAGAAATGTTGATGTAGGAGAAAAATTATGGATTAGAATATAGCCTACCTGGGAGAAATCAGACAAGTGCTCTACTATCGGATCAAACTCAAATAAATGTTTATTAATTGTCTTATAAGCTTAAGATAGGGAAATAAATTAAATTGCTTCCTCGGTTTATAATCTTTAATTGATCATAATTTGATTAGACTGAAATAATAATGATTATTTTTATAACAATGTCTGATGTTTCGGTGTTTCAAACTACACCTGCAAACTACAGGTTGCGATACCTTTTAATTGCCTTTTAAATAAAAAAATGTAGTAAATTCTACCTATTATAGACAAGATTAAACTCAATTAAGCTTAGGTTATATATGAAAGTTGTGACGGATCTATTCGAGATCCTTCAACTAATCCTCTTGGGAAATCTTTGGGCTATCAATTCGTGTTATTCACAACCAACCCTCAGGAAGAAGAAAATCGTGATATGTAGATTAAGTTACTATATGTATAGTCGATGTTTTCTAGCTAGAAGAGAGAGTAGGAGAGGAGATAAACCCGAAATAAGGTGAGATTCTTATTGACAGGTATAATATTTGAATTATAGTGATTAAAGATTTCTTAGGAGGAAGCTTTAAAGTGACGATTGTTCACTGAGATTAAATTGATATTAGATTAAATCGGATGGTAGATTAGATCCTATTAAAGTAAGGATTGAGTTTGATAGTTTCCTAATCTTTCGTGTATTACCGTCGTTGTTCCACTTTCACGGTTAGCACAGAGACATTCTCTTACTGTTATTCATTGAATTTTTGTTGTTTTACTGAGTGATAAACAGATTTATTGGAACATTTCAGTGTTTCTTCCCTACCTCCCACATACCTAGGTGCCCAAGAGAGAGGTGATAACCTCTCAACAAAGTTATACCACATATTGTAAACATTCTTATACATAAAATAGCTATTTGTCATAAGGAAATTTCCAAGATGCGTTAAAAAAAGTAAAATAAAATAGCTTACTATTTCATTTATATATTTTACAAAAAGGAAAAGCATATTCACAATTAAAAAAGAATGTATTTAACATATATTTATCTATATTTGCAACTTTTATTGAGTTAAAATAATTTTTTTAAATTCACATACTTGTCAAATAAATGAATATTTTTTTTATCCTAACTAAAGAAAAGTCATTAGCAAGTGCAGTAAATTTATTACATAACAGGTAGAAGAATGTTACAGTAAATTTTTTTTAAAGTAATAAATTATTTATTTAAAGAACAGGTGTGTCAATTTAAATTAGTTTTACCTACTATTGACTCTTTTTTTTCTGAAATAATACGAAAAAAGGTTTAGTTTCTCCCATTTAGAACTATATTTCTCGAAAACTACTCTTTTTTTAGTATAATTTAGAAAAGATTCCGAGAATGAAAAACATGTAACATAAGAGATAAGCCTTCAGTATAGTTTCATCGCTACGAAGTCAAGCAACACAAAAAGAAAAGGAGACGATTGAAAAATAACGACTCGCAAGAACTCCTTTCATGCTTAATGAACTCTTTTTTTCTGAAGGTGTGAAAAGAGTTTAGTCATCTCAGTGAAGCATTTTATTTTCTTTAAAAAGCGCATAAAAAAGTGGATTTCCCCAGAAAAGAAATTCTTTGTCTTTGTCCTTTTGAAACAATTATGAAGTTTCAATTTTTAATTGCTATGCTATTCAATGCTATTTAAAAACGGTTGATTTTATATTTTGAGATCCGCTCTGTTACTAAATAGTAATCACTGTAATAATATTTTATTTATGGTAATAATCTTACAAGAAATTAAATTACTTTTTTCACTTCGAGTAGAACAATAATTCGATTTTATTTTCGCATAATTGTAATCTTATTTTTTTGTTTCTTTATTTTCTGTAATTTTTGTTCTGTTCTATCAAATATACTGCTTCTAATGAGATTATGTTCATTTTTAGAAACTATTTACATAAATGTGGTGTGGGAATTTGGTTCTCTTCACTTGAACTTGTGATATGGTCGCTCTATGGTGGCCATATGTTTGATTGTCAGCGTGAATTAGAGGTGTGGGATTCTCAAAATGATTAGACATTTTAAAATTCTTAATATGACTTTATTAAGAATATAACATAAATCTCTAATAATTTAGATAAATTTTAATAAGTGAGAATCTAATAAACCAAACACACAGCAATAGTTAAACTGGATCGTATAGCTTAGACCACTTATCTAAATAATTATATTATCCGCCTACTTTCAATTCTGATAATATTACAAGTCCTAATATCAAATAATCAGTCCTACCTTAATCGAAAATAAGATTCTATCACGGTACGAAACACCTGGGCGCGCGTGCAATGGTATGCACCTTGTAGTAATGGCTCGATATCTTGGTAACTTTACGAAGGCTGTCAATTCACACGCGTATCTCTTCCAAACATAACTTTCCCTAAATTGCCATTCTGCTTACTGAAACTTCTGTTCTTTTAAAAGCTATCTTATTTGCATTTCATAATCGTATTTCACTTCTTGGATTTTGGTTGGAAAAGATTTGCCATTAATCTTGGCCGTCAAAGAACCCAGAGGTTATGTTACAGAAAAGATCCGTGAGCCCGTCACAAACTGAGGTTCAAAATTATGAGGTCCATTGCCAATAGCCCTCGTGTCACTTTGAAGTACGTCATTAATCAGAAAATGAAATAAAAATATTAACCCCTTAACTGGTTTGTCTGTACACCATAACGGACTATCGTAAGCTGGTCACAACCGGTTGGCCCATACGTTTTACGGGCACTAACATTTTCTTCTTTCTATCTTTGATTTGCACATATTTTTAATTCTTGTAGTAGGATTTTTATAGTGCTAATGTGTTTTTAAGCTATTTAGTTTGTCCATGGTACCGAAATACTTCTCATCCGGGATTTTTATGGTGAAGGAGAGAATTTTTCAATAAAGGCAGGGATTTAGATTCGTGAAAGTACGTAGGCTGTTCAATAAGTATTAAGACTAATTTTACTACCGCAACACCACTCATTGGAACGTTAATTTCTGTGGCATAAGAAAAGTTTGTTGTCTGTTTTAAAAAAGTTACCGATAGATGGCGTGTACAGACTCGTATTCTTGAGTATCACGTGATCGAACTGAAGGGTATGGGTGCCTACGAGGCGCAGCCAGTTGTCGAAATGGAAAAAAAAATCTGCACAAATCGGCATCGGAGACCTTTGATATAATACGATATGATTAAAGACTGGAACAAGAAGGCAACAATATCCTAAAACGCTTTATAACAGCAGACGAGGCTTGGTTGTATTACTATGATTCAACAATAAAACAACAAAGCAGTGAATGGAAACATTCATCCTCATCTACTCACTAGAAAGCAAAAACTGCGAAATCGGCTGGTAAAGTTATGGCCATCATTTTTTTTTTTATTATGAAAGAATTGTGTATCAACACACTGTCGAACACGGTACTACCGTAAACGACTCGTACGACACGAATGTCCTGCGAACAATGATACAGCACGTTAAAAGGAAACGTCCATTGCTTCGAAATGGCTTCCTATTGCACCATGACAATGGCCGACCTCATATTGCTCGCTGCGTACTGGATGTTTCGCAGCAGAACAACGTAGAGATTTCACCACACCCTCCATATAGTCCTGATCGCACTCCATGAGATTTCTGGCTGTTTTCTCAACTTAAGGAAACAAAGCACGTGTAAAGGCTGCGTAGGCGGTTTTGAAACAACTCGCACAAAACGGACTTTTGCGTGTTTTTAAGAAGTGGACAGAGCTTTGGGATAAATGCATTATGTGCCGCGGAAGTTATTTTGAAAAAAAACCATGTAAATGATGACGATTAAAGGTATTCTGTTCGTTGGTGTTTATAGTTTTAGTCTTATTACTTATTGAACAGCCCTCGTATTCGATAAAGAACAGATATTGGCAAGGCAATGTGCAATTTGTTACTTGAGAAATAACGAAAATGGAAAGATTAAAAAAAGGAGTTATTTTCTCTGTCCCTATTGTCATGTAAGAATTAGTATTACACCATGCTTCAAATTATGTGTGTATATACGTCGTATGTATATGTACACACGCAAAAAATCCTCCCCCATTTGAAAAAGAATTACGAAAATGACATTTTTCTGTAAGTATGAGAGGACTTTTAAGATATAAGAAACATTCTTCATAGTATGCACAATGTACTTATAAATGGCAAACATTTAAGGGGTTTTGTGTTCTACAATTATATAGTAAAAAGTGCGAAAACTGTTAAACTGAAAATTAAAATAAAAGTCTTCCCTTTTTGCATTCTGTTAAATATTATGCTTAGTTATATAGAATAAAAATGTGCCTTTTATTGAATATTTTGAGGGGGGAAAAGACTGCTGTAAGGGTTAAAAAGCTGTTAATTTTTAAAAAATGTTTTGTTTAATGTTTGTTTAGTGATATAATGTTAATTGCGTGGACTTGCTTTGCATACTTACTTAAATCTAGGCTATAATATTTATTGAAATGTATCTGAAGGTATTTTTTAATTTGTGGACTGTATTTATAATACTTTATAATTGTTTATGATTCGACTTTAATAAATCTTTTCTTTTTTCTCAGGTATGGGAGAATTTTAAGAAAACCATTAAATAGTAATTTTTTTTCTTTTTTGAAATTTTTCTTCAAAACAAGCTTTTCCAAAAACATTTTAAAAAGAGAACAAAATGCGATCACATACGATTTTTCAGAAATTTTATTTTTGGGATGATTTAAATACTGCATTGAAATCAATATTTACCTCAATTATATTCTTTAATCGTTCAAGAATTCAGACTAGTATTTTAAATATATGGTGATCCAAACGTCTTGACGTGATTATAAATATTTATTGTGCAAAAATTATTATAATTAGACATATGTTTAGTTACGTATAATGTAGAAACTACTATGCCCCTTTTATTAAAGACCATTTACTGCAGTAAATTTCAACGTGCACGACCTTTGCAGTTTCGAGCATGCAAGCCAAGTCTCTTATTAAGAATTCTTACCAACTGTTTGAGATATTTGAAGTTCTCTTAATACTTCATAAGTTGATTTGGTAGGACTCCTTTGAAACGAGTGTCGAACGTGTTTAATAGTTCCTTTACTCGCAATAAGAGTTTCACTTCTAGGAAGATCTTTAACGCTGGCTGTTTCTTTAAACATTTCATATAATTGCTTTATTGATTTTTTATCAGGAGTTTTGCCTTCATAACAATTTCGAAGTTTACGCTGAACATTAATGGTTGATTTCGTTTCTTGAAATCAAAACACACATTGGACTTTTTTTGGAATCGATGTCATTTCGGCAGAAAATGTCTTCCTATAAATCTTTCTGGAGTCACTCTTGAAGAGCATTCACGCCAAATACTGTACAAAAAAACTACTAAAAACTGACCTATACAATGATACAAGAGTTACATTATTATATTAAGGTATCCGACTACGTTCGGAACCGTGATTTTAAAAAAGCGCATAAATGGATAATTTTCATGATATTTATTGTCACTTAGATTAGAATACATACATAAAATTTTTTTAAGGACATTATGACAAAAAAAAATTTATTTAAATACAATAATTATTTTGGCAAAAAATTAACATAGAATAATTTATTTTCAAAACGTTCTCCTTTTATAAAAAATTGATTCTTTAATAATAATATATTGCATATATAAAGTAAAGACCTCTCCAGAGAGTCTGAACTACAATTTTTGAAAAATTCACATTATTTTCAGTTACCATCCATTGAATAATTATCGGCGTTTTTTTTCTTAAAATTGCTCCCCTCTGTTGTAGTAAAATATAGAAAAATACGCTTCTAAATTGTATATTTCAAAAATTCTAGTTGAGCCTCTGTACAGAGGTCTGAGCTATACACAGGCAAAATATTATTATAATAGAAGCATTTTTCATAAAAGGAGAATGTTTTGAAAATGGGTCATTCTATGTTCATTTTTTGTCAAAATATTGTACTTAAATAATTTTTTATTATAATACTATTCTTAAAAGAATTTTATATACATTTTCTAATATAATTCACATTAAATATCATAAATATTATCCATTTATACGCTTTTGCAAAATCACGGTTCCGAACGTAGTCGGATAGCTTAAACGGTTATTTTGTAATGAACTTTTATAATCAGGCTAAGACTTTCGGTTCACCTTATTTGATATATTAGGATATGAACAATAATTTATTATTCACATTTTTCTCAAATTTTTAATCTAATTTGAATAATGTTTTGATATATTTCTTAAATTTTTAAGCCCAAGGAACAAATTTTAAAGTTTCTTTTTTTTATCTGGGTATTGATACCAGTTTTTTAAGTAATGACATTCCCCGGCAGATGAAGCTTAAATATTGCATTGTAAACACTGTGCTTATATTAAATACTCAAAGCATATTTACTATCAAGTTGAAAAAAAAACAGTAAATAATATTTTCAAATAAATATTATAATAGTATAAAATTCATTGTGATGATATTATATATATATTCAGGTTGTTATATTGTATTGTTTGTTCTTGTCCCTTTAAATTATTCATCAACTATTCATTAGTTCAGTTTCCTAGGACCTTTAAAGAACAAAAGTTATTGAATATATTGTCTACATTCGTACCACTTATAACGTAATAAAAAGGCTGCTGAATATTAATCATTTCAAAATATTTATCGTCAGTTGCACTTAAATTAAAAGCGTTTCTAAATATTGTCAGAAAATCCGCTCGCACTTGAAAAAAGTACACATCCATTTCTTTACGCTGTAAAATAAACTTCATCTCCCGAAAGAAGACATTAACGTACAAAAATCAATTATCATATATACTTAGAAAATATGCATGCTGTTGATTATTTGTTTATTTTTAGAACCTTTTCATTAAGTGTGACATTAATATTCACATCTATGGTAATTTGCTTCTTAATGAGACAAGAAAGAGTCATCTATGTAAAGGTTTGCTCATAATGAAAATCTGAAAAATGCATAGAATTAAAGCAATCTATTATCTTCTTCAATTGAAAAAACTTTGGGATGAAGAAAAGTGCATCGAATAGGTTCTCCTAATTAATGTTGTGCTTTAATAAGGGAATTACTGAAGTTACGTGCAGCTCTAACATTTGTCGTTCCGTAATATTCTTAAAAAATAAAGAAAAAAATGAGAAACTATTATTACTCTGATATACATTTTTATTACTTAGATAAAAATTAGAAACACTGAAGTGTTTCATAATTGCACAAATGAGTATCTAAAAATAATTTTAATTGCATATTAAAAATTCAATTTTTTGAGGTATTTTGATACACTAATCTAAATTTAAATAACTAAATTTTATAATTTTATTACTAAATTAAAAATTTCGTACCAATTATTAGTCCCAGTAAATATATTTACATGTTTTTCATAAGAATATATATATATATATATATATATATATATATAAAAAATAAAAGTGAAAAAGTTCTAAAACCTACGATGCCAAAGAAGAAAGAAATTGAAGTTCAGAGACACAACAAATGTAGATACAAAAAAGTCTTTGGGCTAAACTGGAGACCTATTATGATTTCTAAAGCTGTCGCTGAATTAAGCCAGCGATTTAGGTTTAAGCAATGCTTTATGGATCCACCTTCCCCGTACAGCAGAAATTTTCGACATAATATAAAAAGAAAATTAGAGCCATGTTGAAAAGTTAAGCCTATTTCTAACACGTGGATGATAAACCTGACAATATAGTAAAATGAAATTATGAAAAGAGAACAATAATGTATCTCTCAAGGAGAGGAATAATAAAAAATTCATTAGAAAAAATTAGGATAAAAACTTACATGTAAAAATAAAAACCTTGAATACCGAATATAGCAACCCAACCTTCTACGCTAAGATCCCACGCGAAATGGTGTTAAGAATTGGAACATCAAACACACACACACACACACACACACACACACACACACACACACACACACACACACACACACACACACACACACACACACACACACACACACACACACACACACACACACACACACACACACACACACACACACACACACACACACACACACACACACACACACACACACACACACACACACACACACACACACACACACACACAAACACACACACACACACACACACACACACACATCATTGTGTGACAGTGAAAAGGGAACAGGAATAAGATATTCTTAATAGGAGAGGGCAATGTCTTGGGGTCACCGATTTACTTCAAATTTTGTATGATGGTAGATTTAGTTACCTGTTGTTGAAAATATATGGTCGTAACTGCTGAATAATTTTGTAGATATGTGCAATTGAAGATGCAATTCACTCGTTAAATTCAGTTCTGCAGCAAACGATTACACGTAATGGGTTTAATGTAGTAGCAAAAGAGAGGGATCAGTGTTCCTCGTCGTTTTATAGAAGCCGGGTTAGAGTCGGTGGAGGTTGTATAATTCTTTATTTATTCTATTTTTACATATAGAGATACATAATGGAGTTTAAATGAATTGGAAATGAAACGTCTTTAATGACTAGAAACCTTATAAGAGTTTTATATTTTTCATTATTATGAATTTGTCAATATATCAATATACGAATAAAATATTTATTACAAAGCAATAAAAGCATTTTGCAAGAAGAACATGAGAAAAGCCCTTTTACTGGTAGTTAATCAACTAGAAAATAATAAAACATTTATCAGATTAACTGTGTTTTTATAAAAATATGACTAGCTTCTTCCTCATTGTCCGTACAAGGGAGATACTTGTCATAAAAGCAAATGAAACATAACTTCAAAAAGCATTTCAATCGAATTAATTAAGTACTTTTGCATAGGTATTTGCTGCTTTGTATTTCAAGTGAATTGCATCTTCAATGCATATATATAAAATTAATGAATATTAGCCCCTATTAACATATATCTTCATCAAACAGGAAAACTAAAGGCCATATCACACGTACACGTTTCGAGCAATTTTTAGTCCAATACGTGCAATTTTTACTCAGTTGCCATAGCGACCGCTTTAGAACAATTTTTTGCTAGCGAGTTCAAAAAGTTGTTTCAAATAAAAATTGCTTGAAATTCCAGCTAATGGGGTTCTTCGACGCCCTACGTCATAAACAAGATGGCGGCTTCTGTTTCGTCTAACACTTCAGATATGCCGTATAATATTTTAATGGTGCATAATATTTTAACAGCGTATAATATTTTAAATAGAATGGTGCTCTCTTTCTGCTTACACCCATCAACAAAAGCTCAAGCGAAATGAAAGAAATATTTTTGGATGTTCATTTTCCGAAGCAGAAAAATCGGTGAGTAATTTTTCAATGTGGAGATAGAGCGCGGAGGACGTCAGAGCATGTCGTTTTGTTTACGGCAACCCTTCCCCCTCAGATTCAGCCAAAAATTGGACGAAAAAATTGCATGAAAAATATACGTGTAATACGGCCTTAAATCCACCATCCTACAAAATTTGAACCAAATTTGTGACTCCAAGACCTTGATCTCTCTTTGTTAGAAAAAGATGCGAATTGCACATAGATGCAGACTTGTGTGAGCACCTTAAATGATCCGGACCCTCTTCCCTCCCTATAGGTCAAGGTTACTTATAACATTACATGATGTGTGCTTTGATTGATGGTAGTGCATTCAAATTATATCCAACTTTCCAAATTAAACATAGATTACGTGTATGTAGATGTTTCAAAATTATTAATATTTCAAAGTCGTAAATATTGCTAGAATATTTCATCAGAATGTAATATCGGTACATATTTTGGCTAATTTTAATATAACGAAAGTATAATTTTATGTTTTTATTTGATGCTTATTATGATCTTAGGATCTGTAAATCTTATTTATTAATTTTTAAGCGCCAACTAAACGGGGTACTGGTTAGTGATAGTGAATGCTGTGCTGAATCCCAAAGAAGGTATAGATGTTTGTAAATGTATCATGCCCGTGTGGCATTGGGACACTAAATATTTGTCAAACCGAAAGCCCTCTTGAGATATTGATGGTAGAGGATGAGAGGTGGGAGATCCCCGTATCACCCCACGAGATGTTGTTCCTTAAAATTGTGTTGGAAAGTAAAATTGTACTGTCACCTGTATATTTAAAGCTATTTCTAATGAGTGACGTAATTTAGGCTCCTCCCTCTTGCTACGATGAATTTCGTGAGCCTCGATCGGATGGGATTAAATTAGTTAAGCGATAACACATGCCATTTATATATACATTGCTACACGATTTTTTATTGAACTACTTTTTTCAATTTCTACTATTAGTTCACTCTCTCCCTATATATTGTGGCATCCCCCTCTGTCGGGGTTACCCTCTCTCCACTATCCACGCGACCTACACCTAAGGGAAGGAAGGATGCACCACTAAACTCACAAGTATTAAATTTGTTTGGGGTTTGATCTTAATTTATATTAATACAAAACTAATTTTATTTCCCCCCTGGAGGATATTATCGGTGAGTGACGAAAGATTAAATAATTAGCGAATTAACACACCAAAAATTTCTAATTTTTATTAATTCCCAATTCAATTTTAGTTCCCCCTATCCTTATATTTGATGATCCTGCTTCCCTTTTATTTCCCCGGTCAAAAGGAAGGATCCCAAAACCCGTCAAAAAAACCTTTTTCGGGTTTTGTTTTTAATAAACCCACTGTCTGGGATTTTGACAAATTAAAAGGGCACTTTAGAATCCAGAATTTAAAACTTCTTTTTAATTTTCTATTTACTTAGTTATGCATCCTTTATATTATCTCATTTAAAGCTTTTTCCTGGAAGTGACTTCCGTAATAGTTTCCCTTTTAATTTGGCTAAACACGGTCCCCCCTTTTGGGTTTTAAAGGATGCTTAGGCCCCCCAAAAAAAATCCCCAGACGTTATATAGTTATACCTAAGCTCCCGTCCCCAATATTATTAATTCCAATTAATTATATATATATTTAATCTTGTTCAAAATTTTCAATTGTTAAAAAATTCTTTATTCACCCCTGAATTCAAAGGAAAATTTTTTTTAAAATTTTTGTAGTGGATAACACTTGATACCGTTTTACAGTTTTTTCAATTATTAATTCATCAATTAAGTTGCATCAAAGAATAAATAGTAAAAACCAAAAAAGTAGTCTAACACTCTATATAAAAAGGAAAATCACTCGTTGTGTCCCTGTAGCGCAATAGAGGGCACATTGGACTTCTAATCCAAAGGTTGTGGATTCGAATCCCACCTGGGATGGTTTAAGTTCTAAGAATGATGTTTCTTTTTTACTTTACTATTTTATTGGAATAATTAAATTTATTTAACGAATAAATAGTAAACAAAATAATAGTCAATACTAATAGAAAGAAAAGGGAAAAAATTGAAGAAAAAATCACTTTCTATTTTGCCACTTAATATTGTGATTTTGTTATATGTATATACATATTTATATTAATTGTAATTATTTAATAAAACGAAACTAAAATAAAAATTTTCTTTGTTGACCTAAGTAGGAATTGACTTAATTTTTTTATATTACTTGTTGTATTGAAAATAAGCAACAGAAGTAAAAAAAATAAATGTAATTTCTGATTTTCATAATATATTATACAATACTTTTTCTATTCAAAGTTAAGGATTTCGTAAGGGCTTAAAATTTACACAGTACATGCCTTTATGATATTATCTATAATTGTTCCTTTTTTTCCAAGTGAACTGCTTAGACGCCTCCTGAACCCAAATTATCATCATTGTCAGCGTATTATGTTTATGTTAGAAATTTAAATATAATATATGCATGAGAGAGAAATATTTATCTTTTTTTTTCATCCGTAAAAAAACCGCAAGAATGTAAAGCAACATTTTGGTTAAAGATTAAAGAGGAAAAAAAAAAACCCCATCTAAAAATTCAAAACATTTTTTTAACTTTTTTCGAAATTTATTTTTCCTCCTTTTCTTTGAAAATGGCTTCTTTAAGAAAATAAAAATTATTTTTCCCTCTTTTTTTAAAAAACCTATCTAAAAATGAAAAACCATTTTATAATTTTCAAGAGCTTTTAAAATGGTTCCTCTGTTTTGTTGCCAAAACCAATTTTATTTTTAAGCAATGTAAATTGAATGTAATTTACGGTTTTAATGGAAAATGTTCAACGATTTAAAAAATAAGTTCCTCGTTTTAAAATTTTTTATTAGTCATAAATTAAGTTCTCGTTCCCATTACTTTTTAAACCCCCAAAGGGTCTTTCAAAAGAAAGATTCCTTATTCATCTTTTAAGGGCAATAATATTGAAATGGATTTGTTTTCAATAATGTTACGCTTTCTGCTTTCCATTCCTTGTTTTTTCCCTTTAATTTAACATTTTAAAACTACAAACTAGCCCCGGCAACCTGCAGGTGAAACTGCGATTTTGACATGAAGTTTTAGGTAGCAGTTGAGTATTGTTTAAAATTAAATAAAGTGGCTTTTACACATTCGATACATGAATGTCAGGCTCAAAAACCGTCATGCTACTTACTCCTCATGTTGGTTGAAGAAGAGGTCTCGCTGATCATTGGGTTTCTCGGGGTATCCGAACACAATTTGAACAGAAGCGCAATTAAATCGGAAACAAAATGATTTAAATCAGGTTTTTTTCCTAGTAATTATTCCTTTATACATTTTAAACTTAAATGAAAATTATTAAGAATAAATTAAAACCCAAAATTTTGATAAAATTATTAAATGAGATTAAATGAAATCCAAAAGAAAAATCCCCCTAGATCTTGTAACTTTTAAATAGCTAAGGAACTATAATGCAGGAACTAATTCATTTGGTTATATCTACCATCAACATCTACTGTTCTATTAATAATAATTTATAATATATAATCTTACTGACTATTTATATACTCTTCGGTAGTGACGATCAAATTACGATGGGGATGTTGTTATAGCTTAAAGTGCCAATTTGGCTGGAAGGAAGAAAACCTGAGCTCGAGAGGATAGACCTCGTAGATAGACCATAGTTACAAATCTCAAGTGGCATCATTTTAATACACTGCTTCTCTAACTTTCTAAACTCGCGACCCAATTTTCAATCATAATTTTCATCGCGCCCCCCTTACATACAATTTTGATGTAAATCTACAATACGACTTTAATTATAAACCGTACAAATTTTGAAGATAAGTTTTAAAATTTTGATATAAGTTTAGGTCGGCCCATAGAGTCACTGGTAATTATTAAACTTGTTCTTGACTTAGTACTGTTAAATTAATTAGGAAATACATGGTGCAGTACTGATACATTTATAAGTGTATTATATCAGTGTATATGGGTATTTTACATTTTATTATGTCGGAATGTAATATTATTATAATTATTATTTTTGCTTCCTTTCAGTAAATTGATAATTTTTTAACTAATGTTTATTTTGGACTTTTCGATATACTCGTGCCCCCCCTTGTAAGGTTATCAAGCCCCTTAGGGGGGCTCGCCCCACAGTTTGAGAAACGCTGTTTTAATATATAAAACTAATCCAATGTAAAACAAGCATCGGTATAACGTTATCAGTCGACGCCTTTTATCCCTAACAGTATATTAACCAGTTAACTCTGTAAACAACTTCTACTAACATCATATAGATAATTTTCAATTAAAAGTAAGATTGCATTGCAATAATTAACTGAAAACTGGTAATGACATAACTAGATAAAAAATAAGAAAATGAGATATCTACATATAATGTAAATGCTAAGTTAACTTTATGCGCATATGATACAAATGTTGTGTGCATTTCATCCCAGAATACATACGAAAGATAGATGGACAGAAACTTATAATACAATCACAGAAGAATATAGACTTTATTACAAACGATCATCCCAGCATAGAACAAATAGGGTGAGATGCTTTACAATGAGAATGATCCTCATGCGAAAAATCTAAACTTTTTCCTAAGATCATCCATGACTTATTGGATTGAACCCGAGAGCTCATTAGTTTACAGGCCGAGCGTCACACAGCCACCATACTGCTTGGGATGCTATAATACAAATGTTATACTAATTTTATGTACATTATATACAAATTTTATCTTTACAGAATTTATAAAAAACTGGTTCAGGATATTACAATAATGTAATTGCTGAGAAACTCGGAATGAGTGGATATAAAATTGGAAGGAAGGAAAAATCATTCTGATGAGTGCTAGATCTTAAGAATGTTTTTTTTTTACTCTTTAGTTTTATTCAATCTTATAAAAATTGAATTACATAATCCCTCCCCTATATATATAAATACAAATTTATAGTTAGGGGAAAGTAGTTAACGTTACTATATTCAAATTATTATTAGTTTAAAAATAAAAATCAGACACAGAGTAAAAAGATATCGTCTAAGAAAACGAAGCGTAATTAAATTATGAACAGTGAAAAACAATGCATACGTTTAAATTTTTACTATTGCAAGAATTGGATTATGGAAGATCTCTTGGGATTACTTGTCTACTTGTATTCTTCAACCTTACTCTTAAAATGTGAAAGCCGTGATTATATCTACCAACCAAACTAGGAAGATATTAAATGAGTAAAAAGAACTAAAGTATTGGAATTATTTATAATGAGAGAAAAACACTTATATAAAAGTGCGAGAATGATTCCTCCCTGAGAAAACGATAGAAAGAGAGATAATAAAAACAAAGAATAATTTGATAGAAATGCTAAAGCGATTATTTGTAAAAATGCGTAGAAGCGCTATTTTTGCATTTTGTAATTAAAGTACTTTTGAAAACTAGGAATTTGTGCATAAATAAAAACAGTTCAATGTCTTTCGTAAGATCTCTCCATATGCTCATTAGTATTTAAAATATTACCAGTTAGTGTTACTCCCAAGAAAGAAATTGAAGGAAGTCATTAAAACCAGTAAAAGTTTCGTTTATTTTAAAACGGTTGTTGTTTTGCATCAAAATTTTATAATGAGACTTTGGAATTTAAAATAAGAAAAGGAAAAAAAAAAATCACCCTATCGATATTTGTAAGGTTTTTCTTAAAGTACATAAGTTTCTTCAATAAATGGAGTAATTTTTTCGCATTAAAAAAAAAAGAAATGAAGTAAAAGAAAAATAATTGATAATAAAAATTGGGCTCCGATGAGGGGCGATTTTGAACTTTTTTTTCAATTTTTGAAGAAAAATTTTTTGAAAACCATTTTAATAAGCAAAAAAATTAAGAAAGTAAACGGTATCTTTGAATTCTAAATGATTTATTTAAGAAAAGTCCTTCTAAAACATTAGCAGTTTATTAATACATTTATAATTTTACATGGTTTATTCAGCAAGACCACATCAGAATAACCAAAAGATATGTGTAACCAAAGTAGAATGTACACACATTCTAAAAACTATGCCCACACATTACCAATGCCAAAAATCTAATATTCCTACAGTGTCTATTTGGCTTGGGTGCTTTCTGCAAGATTAAATTCCAGGTACAATTTTGGATCGTCAAGGGGTCCAGTGCCTCTATGTAGGGAGGAAGCTGGGCGTCAAAATCCCATTGGCAAGGGCAACCTATAGGGGGACACTAAAAGTGATACCAGCAAAAGGTATTGGGTTCTGAAATGGTTATTGCCAATACACAGCCCTATTTGAAAGAGAGAAAAAAATATCAACAAAACATTAAACCCATCGCTTAAAAAGAATATTTTTTTACATTATTTGGAAAAAAAGGAAAAGGTTTTTCACTGTTTGAATAAATAGTTTCTTATGAGTAAACACCATTAAAATAAGAATTGGTAAACTTATTTCAATAGTTCTTGTTTCACAAAACCCCAACCCGAAATTATATAAAAAAAGTTTGATGGAAATTTTTTTGTTAAATTTGGTAAAAAATTATTAAAATATAATAAAAAACTCTTTTTCAAAAAAAGAAAAAACATTGCTTTTACGGGAATTTTTTTCTCAATAAATTTTTCAAGTATAAAATTTTTTTTAAGAAATGAAAACAAAAAAAAAAAACTTGAAAAACAATTTAATATTTTTTTTATTCAATTTTGCTTAAAAAAGGCAAAAGTATTCTCTGAAGAAAGATATAATAATAACCGTTAAATATAACTTCTTCATGTTTGTCAGATGATTTTTACAGAGAATAATTCCTTTTTTAAAAAGTGGGAATATATAATCTAAAAATTATTTCTCCAAATTAATGAAAAAAAAGAGTGCTCTATTTATATAGTTCTACTAAATTTTTTTCGAGAAAAAAAAAAAAGAAATTGGAAATTAAAATTTTGAAGTTGCACTCAAAGTACATAAGCGACACCTGGTGATATTTTGCTGAACAACCGACCCTGGTTTTTTTAATAAAAAAAAGGGGGCTTTAAGTTTTTTTGCGGGAAGGGAAACAAAAAGGGAATTTTTCTTATATTTTATTCTATATCTTGAAATTAAAACGATTCCTTAAAAATTAAAGTTTTGGGGAAAGTAAATTTAAAAAAAGAATATCTTCTTTTAAAACATTTGAGCTTCTTGTAAATTTCGTCTTTTATGTTTTTAAAATTATACTTTTTTTAAAATTCATAATGTTTTTTTTAAAATTGAGAATTTTTTAGAATCTTAAATTTCAAAAAATATCGAAATTTTTAATTATTCTTATTTTTTTAAAATCATGTTTACCCCCCATAATATAACAGCAAAATTAATTTTTTATATTAGCCAGTTCAATTGTATTGGAATAGAACAATTTAATATTTTCTACAATGCGTTACTTCTACATTTTAAGTGTGTCCAAAGCTAGTAATACTTAAAGATTATAAATTAAACTATTCCTTTTGAACAACATTTTAATTCATGTTTGTAAGAAAAAAAATTTCCACTTTGTGCATAACAATATTAGAAAAATCATTAAAATAATAAGACAAAAACTCTCTATTAAAATGGTCTGATTTTATTTACTTTCATTTTAAAATATAGTAATATTTTTTTTAGTATATTTTTCATTTCAGTTTTTAATAACACTTAAAAACCCTACTAAACTCTTATTTTTTTCATCATACATCAAATTACACTTTGAAATATTCCCATCAAAATAATTGCTGCCAAATAAATTTTTATGATTTTAAAATTCAATTTTTTTTTTAAAAGCAAAAATCGCAAGTTAAAACAATGAATAAAAGGGTGCTGAGAGAAAATTTTAATTTTTTTTTAAAAATGGGGAAAAAAGCAAATTTTAAAATGATTGGATGATGATAACAATAGTTTTAAAGAAGCAGTTTGAAAAATTCTCTGGAAATACCTACAAACTTATACAAATCTAATATTTGGGTAAATAACTTAAAAATATAGCGATAATTTAAAAAAGTTTCAGGGGTCCTTTTCTTCCATCCTCATCAAAGAAGCCTTTTAGCTTTCCTGTTACAATTTCTGACTTTGAACTTTCCCTGCGCCAGTGTAAACATGCTAAACTTTTAATTTAAAGGGATATAAAATGCAGCATTTATTTATTTCAAATAAATCAGTTGCTTTTGGAGGGTAGCGATAAAAATGTTTTTTTCAGATGAAAAAGAGTTTAATTTCGATGGACTAGATAGGTTTCAATATTATCGACATGATATCCTGAATTAAACATCCAGGTTCTCGAAGTGACAATATTTGGGGGACTTTGTTAGGTTTGTTTTGCTACTAATTACACTGCTTCCCACCGTAAATGCAACACCCTGAAGGGGCTTAAAAACATGAAATGTACAACATGCATTAGAGGTAAGATATGCAAATGATTAGAATTTCAGCGCAGACACATAAAACGCGTGCCTGTGGCGCCACCTCAAAGCACTATTTAAGGCTTGGAGATTTCAAGGATTTCAAGTCCGTCAATTGTGTTTTTCTTGTGATTTTTTCAAAAAACAATCAGTTGTATCTCTTAGAAAACAGCGATCAGCTTTTGATCAAGTTTCCAAGTTCGACAGAGGAAGGATAGTGGCCTACCGAGATTGTGAATTACCCTTCACGGAAATCGGTAGTCATGTTGGAAGAAACCAAACAACTGTAATGCGGATATGTGACTGTTGGATGCTGAAGGGTACGGCGGACAGACGTATCGTTCAGTCAAATCACGAACCATAGCGCAGCACATTGAGTCTGTAATGCATCATTCAGTGTCTGCGCGTACCATTCGACGCCATTTACAGCAGTGTGGTCTATCCGCAAGACGTCCATTGCTTGGTCTACCCTTGATGCAGAACCACATACGTCTCCACCGCCAATGGTGCGATGAAGGAAGGATGTGGGTGGCAGTATGGAATGAAGTTGTCCTTACTGACGAGTCACGCATCTGTCTGCAACACCACGATGGTCGGATTCGAGTCTAGAGACACCATGGAGTGAGGATGCTGAAAGCTGCGTTATGCACAGCCACTCCTGCACCGGGTATTATGGTATGGGGCGGTATTGGATATCAGTTGGATATTAGTTCCATACATAATATTTGACGATATTAAAGAAATCTCATTATTATGAAATAAAAGTTTAGATATTTATATTTTTCCAAAACTGAAGAACAAAAATAATACTACTGACAAATCCCCTCATTTTGCGGTAATGCCTTGTGACAAAAAAAAAAAAAACGAATTACACCTCCTTGTTTAAATTCCTGAACTTTAAGAAAGTTACTCCCATATCTACCCTGCTGCCCACCGTAAATGCAACACCCTGAAGGAAGCAGGCAACTAACATGAAATTTACAACATGCATTAGCGGAGGTGAGATATGCAAATGATTAGAATTTCAGCGCAGACACACATCATGCGTGCCTGTGGCGCCACCTCAAAGCGCTATTTAAAGCTTGGAGATTTCGACGATTTCAAGTTCGACAATTGTGTTTTTCTTGTGGGTTTTTCGCAAAACGATCAGTTATGTCTCGTAGAAAACAGCGATCAGCTTTTGATCAAGTATCCGAGTTCGACAGAGGATGGATAGTGGCCTGCCGACATTGTTATTACCTTTCAGGTAAATCGGGAGTCGTTTTGGACAAAACCAAACTGTAATGCGGATATGTGACCGTTGTATGCAAGAGGGTACGATGGATCGACTTGGTCGATCGCATCCACCTCAGTGCATCACTTCACGTGAGTACAGGAAAATTGTGCGCATGGCAGTGACGAATCGCTCAGTCACATCACGAACCATAGCACAGCACATTGAGTCTGTAACCCATCATTCAGTGTCTGCGCATACCATTCGACGCCGTTTACAGCAGAGTGGTCGTCTGCGGCCCCTCTTGGTCTACCCTTGGCAAAACCCAAATACCTCCCATCGCCAATGGTGCGATAAAGGGAAAGGATGGGGTGGCAGTATGGAATAAGTTGTCCTTCGACGAGCCCGCATCGTCTGAAAACCCCCGATGGTCGGATTCGATTAAAACCAGGGTAGGATGCTGAAAGCTGCGTTATGCAAAACCCCCCGGGTAATGGTATGGGGGGGTTTTGGGATATCAGTTTTCTCACTCCTCGTACGCAGTGCCGGTACTTTTAAATGCCAGCGCTACATCTCCGGGGTTTGGAGCCAGTTGTCCTCCTTCCCTTTCAGGGCTTACAGCCATTTTTCAACAGGAAAATGCGTGACACTGGCCCACGCATTGCCCAAAAGGCCCCGTCGATCACCAGATTGAAATGCTTCCTTGGGGCTCCCTCCGGGTTTTCACCGATAGAAAACATGTGGTTCTGGTTGCTCAATGATTGACCCATATTTCACCCCAGCTGCGACCCAGATCCCAAATTTGGCAAGTGGGAAGCGTTTTCTTACCCCAAGAACCATCCAAAATCTCTTTGAATCAATGCCAAGGCGTGGGCAGCGTGATCTAGGAATGGCGGCTACTCTGGCTACTGATTCGCAGGAACCACACTTCACAGAATTCTATAAATTTAATCATTTGATACTTGGTCAACATGTTATCTACAAAATAAATTTTGTTGTGCTATCTCTCGTCTTTCTTGGTGTTGCATTTACGGTGGCCAGTAATGTATTTACTACCAGTTACTTATTTGAAAGCAAAAACTAATTCAGAAGATTATCAAGATATTCTCTTTGAGAACTCTTTGCCAGAAGCCTCTCTGATAACATGTGGAGAGTACATATTACAGCAGGACAATGCATCCCTGCAGAATTCAAACTCTACAAAATCATGGTTTCAAGTTAATAGTGTTGAACGTTTTGAGTTTTCAAGGAGCACTGACTCCTGAATCTAACGTATAATTTACTGGGCATTTAGTATATAAAATTTACTAAAATGGTAAAACACGCACTATCACAGATGACCGTAAAGCGGTTATCGAAAACAACTGAAAAATATCTCAAGAACACTTAGAAAACAGTTTCGAGCTCTATAGACCTCTAGAACAATTAATTTAATCGATAGCACGAGGAAGTGCTTAGATTATTGGCAAATTTTGTAAGAAGTGGCTTTAATAATTTTTCCGAACATTTTACATGTGTAAAAGTCAAAAGTAAATTTTTTGAATAACATGAATATTTTAATTTTTTATAAATGTAGATAATATTGTAATTTCTCGCAATGTGTTTAAATTCGCTTGAATTTCAAATGTGTTTTTCTAAAGTTATTGAAGGTTTTCGCGCTTAATCTTTTATTTTTTATCTTGTACAATAGTACATTCAATCCTTATTAGAAAAGTTATTTACCATATCATAGCTGTTATTTCTTAGCTTCAATTTAAATGGCATTGAATCTCAATTCTTTTACCTGTAATAGAAATAAATATGGTAAACTTGCACATTCTGGACGAACATATATATATATATATATATATATATATATATATATATATATATATATATATATATATATATATATATATATATATATATAATACACAAGCGAGCTGCACTAAAAAAAGTTTTGCCTCGTCACTTTCTACGTAATAGAAAACTGGTTTTGGGGAGTTTTCGGCCTAAATAGAAGAGTAGGCTTAGTAAAATTTCACTACTATATTTCAAGTACCAAACCCGGCTGTAATAGAATTACAAATTTTGTGTATATTAGTGTATATAACTTGTATTTGATGTGTAATGCATATATATTACTCTAAGCTATATATTTAGTTTACGTTAAAATTGTAATATTCGCAAGCGACGCCGTCCCTTACGCTATAATGGCGATTCAATGAGAATTTGGCAAAATCGTGGCGATAAAACCACATTGGCATCCTTTTTGGCTACCAACGGTGACTTTGCGACCATTTTTGGTGAGTTTGGGACCCCTTATGGATTCTTTTAGAAATTAATGGATAAACCTACTAATTTCAAAACCTGTGACGAAATCAGATCGTTCTCGAATTATCCGCGAGCCCTATAAATAGAGATGCTCGCCAAAGTCAGTAAGTTTTGTTCACTTGTTTGATTAGTGAGTATTGTTTTGACTAACGATTAGCAAACTTGCCTTGACTGTGATTACCGATTAGCTAGGCTATGTTTGTAAATAATCATTTACATACGCGTATTTTAGACCCTGATAATTGTGTTTGAGTGTCATTGAAGGTGTGAAGACCTGAGATTTCTTCTGTGAATATTGTTGCAGCATCCTGTATTTCAAGGATTGTTTTGGGGACAATAAATTTTATCCCAAAAAGAACATTTGTTCTTTTTATATTTGTAAAAACCCTCGGTCTCGATCAATGTAACAATATTCTTTAATCTTAGTTTAAAATATACATGTAGATAATAACAATGCCCAGATGATGTTAAATATACATTTATTAGTGATTATAATTGAAAAAAGGTTTTAAAAAAAACGTTTGATTTCAAATTGACAAATAAAAGTTGAGACTGAATCATATTGAATGCTTTTCTTCGTCGTATTGCTTTCATCCTTTTTCTGAACTACGATTCTTCGTCATAATAGTGGAATGTTGACTCTTGTGAGTTATGTCAGCGTGGATCGCACCAATTAATAAAAAGAGGAGACAATAACCCATATCCAATCCTACATTATACATAAATGGAATCCATAAATCATACCTTGTATGCGTCAAAGTATTATTCGTTCAATTTCTCCATTCAACTAAACTTAAATACTTTAGAAAAAAATGCAAGTTGTACGATCGAAAAATAAAAGAAATATTAAGAAAAATACTTTGCTGATAACAAAGAATATTTTCCAAGAAGATCTAAGAAACTTCCAAGTCGAACTTGAAACCAGTCGTGTTGCACGCTAAAGTATCCGATAATCGAATTTATCTTCAGTTCAGCTGTAGCAGACTTGCATTTTATGTTGAATCAATAGAGAAAAATCTGTAGTACAAACGATTTTGTCACTCGTCGTATTGAAATTGAATACAGGGAAGCATTCTGAGACAATGGGATTTCGATAAACCAGATGAGAACGGGAAACTTACACACTTGCCGTAAAACTATTCTTTGTAGAATAAAAATAAAGTACTGTATTTTGTCGAAATATAACTAAGTTGTAGGAGAATGGAATGTTAATTAAAGTATAGGAGGTATATGTATTTGGCATAAGTTACTGTACGATTCTGAAATTTTCAAACATTTTGCCATGAAGTATGTTAACCTAGGAGTGGTCACGCATGGCACAGAGTCACCCCAGGCTTACAAATTCTTTAATTCTGAGAAAACGATTTATTTGTTACCAATGACCTTGCCAGTATCTTCCTATATGATAGTCTTAATGAGAACTAAAATGTATTTGCAACATATCTACCTTTTTTAGGGAGTGGCAACCGTTTTTGGATAATCTTAAGGTACTTAGTTCGACGCGTGACCACTTTTGTTGCAAAATATTTTCTATAAACAGGCTACATTCTCCTCCGTGAACGACTTAATGGTTTTAATTGCTATGTTGTACGACTCATTATGGTTTATAAATGTAAATCAGCGATACTCAACCTGCGACCCACCGAGTCTTTTTAAGTGGCCCGGTCAAGGCCCACTGCTCTGAGAAATTTACTTATTTAAGAACATTGTATTAAAAATTTGGTGGGAAATTCTTTGTCCAGAAACCAAATACATCAATTTTGCTTTTTGCAGTCGGTGTCATACGGGTACGAGTTGATATTCTTTTTTACATGGAACGGTTACGGTAAGTGATAACAGACAACAGTGGAGTAGCGACAATGGAGTAGTTATGGTGGGATTAACTTTTAACTATCTTTTATATCTTGCAAGCGAAACATATTTGGTAAAAATATATCGTTTCAAGACGATTGGGTGGTTGACTATTTTGTAGAGAAAAACAAACATGGAGCAGTAATTGTTTGATTTGTCACAAAAGTGTTGTATTTAAAAAATACCAATTAACAGGAATCATTCAATGACACTTTTCCTCGAAGTTCTCTTGTGATGGGAGGCCGAGAGTTCTGGTCCCTGAGATACAATTTTAATTTTGCCTCTGCCCTGTTTACAGGAAATAGGGATTAGTTAAAAGAATGTTGGGGCGTTCCCAGTTTATTGCACTCTCTGGTGGACAAGGTTGTATTCTTACGCGGACTGTGAGTAGCCGTTGGGCAAATCAGAGTGGTGGATTGGAACAGTAATAAATTCGCAGCGGATTGTTTCGTAAGTAATGGGGTCAGCTTTAAAAGCACTTGCACGCTATTTCTCGGGGCATTTTTTCTCTTTTCCTTAGATTACTTGTCAGCACCACTCAGCCCTCCCGAGTCTCCTACTCCGCCCTCCCTCACTCAGATAAGTACCGTTTTTACTTGTTTTAGAATGTAAGTTTCAGTATGCCGTTATTCTAAATACAATTGTGTTACCACTATACAATCAGGCTTTAATTTTAGTTGAGTCATTTACTCTGGTTGTAATCCCATGATCTGTAGGAACCTCGGATCACTTGTAAGAGGTGATAAATGGGCTTTCTTGGATAATCATTGCAATAGCAACAAAGTATTTTGTCAGTGGTAATGTCACAGTGGTAACAAAGACATCCTATGAAGTTTGTTACATTATTGGTAATTATATGGAACCATTTACTGATGCCGAAATTTGGAAGGAGTGTTTCTTAAATGCTTCTAATTTAGTGTTAGTGACGAAAATAAAAAGTTTAAACAATAATAATTAAAAAAAATCAAAACAGGATTTATAATATTTTAAACAATTTTCCACATTTTAAATTTCCAATGTTATTTTTGCCTTAAAGCATTCCCCCATTTATCCTGATGCTGCCGCCCACGTGAAATAACTAACATATGTATACGGCCCGCATGAAACAGCTGACATATGTATGCGGCCCAGCAGAAAAAAAGGTTGAGTACCCGTAATGTAAATGAACTGGCTTTAAAGAAATGAAAGGACATCTGTACGATTCTACTGGATGATATTGAAATTGATCAAGCAAGGGAAGAACCTGTGAAATAATGGATATTAATCATGATAGCGAAAGTAAATTTGAAAAAAAAGAAAAAGATGATGAATATGAAAAGTTTGATTGGAAAGGAAAGTTTTCAAATGCTACCTAAGAAACTCCAACAAGAAAGATATAAAGCCATGAGACAGACTTCGTCCTGTTAAAAAGATTCAAGCAAGAGAAAGTTCAACGTATTATTTGTCATTCAACAATGCTCAATAAAACTACAATAACTTGAACAAAGTGTAACAGTTTTGCCCGAAAATATCATTCCTGTATGAAGTGCACGCCTTCTCCCGGGTTAAATCTGTTGTATGTGAAGTATGAGGTTCCGCCTTAGGTGAGACCATGGTTCAAAATAGAGCAGCGTTTTCTACTCCAAACTATGATTGCAGCCCCGCGGAAGTGACAACGCTATAAGGCCAGAAACTTTATCAGAAATATTAAAACAAGATTATTTTTAAAAAAAATTATTAATTTATTAAAGTAAACAAACAAAATACATGAAAAATAAAAATACGCCAAAAAATAATAAATAAAAAATAAAATAAATACACATATACAGGTATTGCACTTATAAATATATACATGCTACACAATGTATTTTTTATAATTAATTTTGCCAATACTAAGTTAAGAACAAGTTTAATAATTACCAGTGACCTAAGGGATTGTCATATATAAAATTATATACAAAAATTAGTACTTTTCTTGATAATTTGTACGGTTTGTAATAAATCCCTTAACTGTCGATTAAAAGTTACCTGGAGAAAAGGAATAAATAAAAGCAATAAAAAGAGCCTCTGAAATGAGATTAAGAAGATTATCAAGATCGTTTCATTTGATTCCAAAGCTTTCGGAATAATTTTATAGATAACAGTGCACAGAAAAGTTCGTACTTCGAAAAGACGTATATATACGTCCGGTGCAATTAGCGCACTTGAGGGAGACATTTATATGCGCCGGTGGCAATTAAGAGGTTAAAGTCGTATCGTAGTTTTAGCATCAAAATATAGTATTATTGAATTCAATACATTGTTGTTGTATGGAGGTGTGGCGCGATGAAAACTATAATTGAATATTGGGTCGCGAATAATCAAACTTTGAGAAGCACTGAAATAAAGACTCAATAGTTGTGTTTATAGAAACTCTTTCAGTTGGGCAGAAATCAGCAGTAAAACGTTTAATCACGAAACAGATAAACTTGAAAGCATTTCGTATTATGCAATTAAAAATCATTAATGGATGAACAGAGAATATTGCTTCTAATAGAAACTGATAATTTGATATGCAAAAGGAGAAATGGATAAATAAATGCTACATGTCAAAAACTGGCATTTTGTTGAAAATCCTACAATCAGGAAAGAAATAACTTGACAACGATATCATTCAATATTTTTAAACTATGTAATATTAAAAGTGAAAGAAGAAAATATTTTTTTCCAGGTGTTGTTTTGAAATTACATTTAAGTCCTTTTTAAAAAAAAGGGCTTTGAAATAATCATATTTGTATAAATGGATTAAATTTACAAATTTGTTATAATTACCTAGAGTGAATTTTTTTTTTGTATACCACTATTATCAGAAAAAGTTTTTCGTAATGTTGTTATAAGACATATATCAATTTATTGCTCAAAATTTACTGCACTTCTTTCAATGTAATCTATTCTGATTTCATTGGACATCTGTCAATTATTTTCCAATCATCAAAATAGGTCTTTGGTAATTTTTGAGAAACACCTTCAAGCTCATGTCGAATTTTCTTTTATTGCATCAAATGGACTCATAAAGGTAACGTTGGAGAAGCAGTTTTAAATGTAGAAATAAGAAAAAAAACCACTGTGAGTGAACATGGAGTTTGTGGAGCCGTTTTTCTTAAATCACGAATAATTCAGGAAATATACGAAAATGGCGCAGAATATTCTAGTAATGATCGTGCGGTACTTACGAAACTATTACCGTCAACTATTTTCGTAAAACCAAAAGATGTAGCTAAATGCTGCGATTTACAGCCAATAATAAAAGCCGTTTCTTAACTTGGTCGAAAACAGTGAAATAACGACGGCAGCCTTTGGCGACATATTTTTGAATTGGCGATGTCTTACATAAGTACCCAATAGTCTTTATTGACTATCTGGTCTTTATCCCTTGGTAAAAATTCTTAAGGTAAAAATTCTTAAAAATGTTTGTATTTTTTCCCGAATATTTTACCATAGCAATCAATCTACAAATTCTCTACCATTTTTAAACTTTTTATACAAATCAAATACTGTGTTGCCTTTGAGGAAAATTCGTCTTTAGAAGCTATTTTGCAACAATTCAAACGTGTTTTTAGAAGAAATGACTTATAAGTTTAATGCATGTTCTTCGCTCAGTTACCTTCGACATTTTGGAAAATCAGTGAAGTGAAAATACTTCTCCCATTAAAAAATAAATTTATTTTCAGACGATAAAATAAAATAAATTCCTGAGTGTTGTGCGACATGTTTATGTAAGTTGCACAAATATTGGTATAAGTTTGTGGATGATATTTTGCTACATATGTATGTTAAGTGAAGTATTCTGGATATTTATTTTATTACAGTAGTATTTTGATTGATATTACTAAGAAAATATTTTGAAGCATATATGAATATATTTGCTCAGGTAGGGGTATGTTACAAGGGAATTTCTGATAATAAATATATATACTTTCTTTTAGTGGCTGTATTTAACAAGATGAAGACTATTGTCTTGGAAAAAAGTATACTGTTATAGTTAATTGATATAAATTTGTATTACGTAATTGTTAATTAAAATGGAGGTTTGCTATGTCTATGTTATTTTTTGAAACGTCAATTTTAATCATAGTGTTATTCGATTTCATCGATGGATAAATGTACATTTAATTTTCAGTTGGAAATACTAGTAATGCATTTGAACGAAAATGTTGTTATTTTTTTCCGAATATTTTTTTTGCTTGGAATATTATAATTTCTTATATAATTTTTGGTTAGATATGTTTTGTAGTCATGGTTATACGAAATTATGGTTGGCGTGATCGAGTAGTGGGCTTAGAGTCAAGTGCTACTAAAGGCTCGTCGTGAGAAGGGCCGATATACAGTGAAATACGTTTAAACTGAAAAGGCCTAAGAAGAAATATCGGTTAACACATGAAAAAAATACACTGAGGTGTTACAAAACTTAAGCAACAATGTAAAGGGTAGCAGATAGCCATGTGCAGAAGAGGTCTGGAGATTAGTAGAGGGAACACGTAGGTCAGTAGAAACATCATGCGCGTATGCAAATATCAGGGTAAAACTTCAGAAGCTTGTGTGAGCGTACGCAAAACGCGTGGTGTCGGCGCGCGCTGCTCAACAGTAGAATGAAATGAAGGGACAGGAGACGCAATTCACCATATTCTCTGCAAGTGCCAGTGAGTCAGTTCGTGAAATATGGCTAGAAGAAATCATCTGGATGACTTCACACGTGGAAGAATGATGATCGGAAAGCTGGAGGGAGGGGCGTACTGTCACCGGTGCAGCTGCACAGTTCGGAATCAACAAAATGTCGTTTCGCGCGCTGCAGCGAAGCGTTCCAAACGCCTGGGTACGGCCGTTAGAAGGTTGGTGTGGCCGCCGGGACGACAACTGCAGGGGTGACTTGATATATCATCCTGCAGGCGAAAAAAGGTCAACAGCAATCAGCAAGCGCCATTGCTAGAAATACCTGGCCATGCCAGCAGATTAAAACAAGTGTAGCGGTTTTACTGTGGCCGAACGCCTTCACAAGGGGGCCTGTTCACCCACGCAACTACGAACGCGCCTCCCGTTGAAAGATGGCCAACGAAACCACCGTTTACAGTGGGCCAGGAAACGCAAAACTGGACAACTGATCAATGGAGTCGTGTCCAATTTACGGATGAGAGTCCGGTTCAGTACCAGAAGCGATTCTCAACGCGTTTTGATTTGGAGAGATCCGGGACGGGTTTATCCCAGTAACATCAGGAAAGACATCGTTACGGTGGTCCTGGAGTTCTTGTCTGGGTGGCATTATGCTGAACGGCGGAACTGAGCTTCTTTCGACAGAGGGTCTGTAACCGGGGATCGCTATTGTGAGGAGGTACTTCTTCCCCATGTGCATCTTTTTCAGAGGTGCCATTGGCCCGGAGCTTCATCTTTATGGATGACAATGCACTGCCACATCACACTCTTGCTCTTAGAGGCTGCTGGAAAGTGAAGATATCACTCGGAGAATGGATTGGCCAGCGTGCTGGAATTTAAATTCCATCGAACGTATTGTGGGGATGCTTTGGGGGCAATATTGCCACACGCTCACATCATCCGGGGTAACCAACAACTCAAACAGATGTTGATTGAGGAATGGGCACCCTACCTCAAGAAATGGACCAGCTGGTTCTGAGTATGGGAGCGGTCAAAGAAAACCATTGTATGGGGGGTATATACCATTTTAAGGAACATCTGTTTGTTGTTTTTCCCCGTTGGTAGACAACTGGTCACGATACGGCAATAAAGTTTGTTTTTGTGTTTCAATACCGTAGGGTTGTTTTTCCTTTTTCAGCCCGATCCGTCATCCTTACGCATAATACTCTCCCCATTTAAATTTCAGTCTCTCAGATGATTTTTCTTTGGGGCAAAAACCCCTGTTGTTTAAAGTTTTGCACACCAGTAAATGGGCCCCCCAAACTACTTTTTTCCAAATTTTTTTTTTTAAAAGAAATGAAAATCATTGAACATGAAAATATTTCCCTTATTTGAATAACGTTTGTTTTATGAACTGTTTTACTGTTATCAATAGAATTGTTGCTGAGATAAATAATGTGTGTAAAGTCCCAATTATGGCAGACAAATACATTTTGAAGTTTATTCAAAGATCAAAAATATCATTTATATAGATTCCGACGACGAAAATGTAATGAATAATGCATCTCCTATCCCCATTTCATCCGAGATGAGGAACATCATGAAAAGTATGTGCAGTTATTTAGATGCACATTCCAATGGTGAAATGAATCACGAAATGGACGACATCGAATAATTTGGTGACTATTTGATGTTGAAAAAAACACAATTGAAAGAAAAATATCAGATTATTTTTCAAAAATAATGAAGTTTTTTTTTGAAAATTTTTTTATTTAAAATTAAAGGTGAATGTTTTTTTTCATTGATTTTTATGAACTACATTCATATATACATATCACTTTAAATAAAGTGTACTCTAATAAACTTAATTTTGTTAAATATTTGTATTTTTTGAAATACCCTTAACACGAAATTCTTTTAACGCGAAAAAATAATTCGGTCCTCTCAGTTTTGTAAAACGATTTTCACTGTACTTTAAACTTGCCGAGGATGAAAGCCACCCTGTTAGCCTGGTGTGGAAGATGTTGAGGGGAGTATTAGTTCAGGTTTCATCCTTGTTTCTTGACCATGGTTTAAAATTATGTGGTCCATCGTTAAATGATCTTTCCAAGGCGACGTAAATTAAAATGAAATTAATAAGTTAGTAATGATATTCACTCATTGACAAAAAATTGCGCACAAAAAAAGGGCAAAATGAAACAAAATTTTA
>BMAV01012617.1:0-32081 GCA_019973955.1 Trichonephila inaurata madagascariensis
TGATATCTTAAATAAAAATGACGTAGCAGGAATTTCTCAACCAGCCACTAATGTAATTGCTCACTCAAACACTTCAGGAACAACAACGCAAAATACTTCTGAACCTAACGCTCTCCCACCCCCGGTCTTCCTTAAAATAGAGAAAAATTACATCGAACAACTTCAAACCTTAACTGAAATCATCCCCAATCTAAGAAGTAAAAAGACCGGCGAGTTAATTAAATTGTACACGGATAACTACGACGAATACAGAACTTTAAATAACGCAGTTGAAAAATTAAAATATCAATTCTTTGTAATTAAACCTAAACACGAACGACCAATTAAAATTGTAATTAAAGGACTTCCCACAAACACCGACACTCAACACATTCACGAAAATTTAATACAACTTGGCTACACCGTAGATAAAGTTCACCAGCTAGTCGGCCGTATCACAAAACAAAATCTGCCTGTTTTTCTAGTAACCCTCCCTCGTAATATAACTAACTTAAATATTTTCCATCTCACGCGACTCTGTTATCTCTCGGTAAGAGTGGAAGGGTACGATGGCAAAGGGGTAACCCAATGCTATTCGTGCCACAAATTTCATCACACTGCCGAGAATTGCCATTTCACCCCTAGATGCCTAAAATGCGGCGAGCCCCATCAGACGAGGGACTGCGCCATTAAACGTCTTGATAAAACATATTGTATTAATTGTCATGTGTACGGACACATGGCAAATTATACCAAATGCCCCTTATATCCCAAACCCCGTAAAGGAACCACTAATTCTAATACTAATAATAATTATACCTCTGCAGTTAATAACTTAATTCGCCCTAGGGTCCCTCCTGGGCCCCCTGCTATTTAACATCTATATCAACGACATCCCTTCTCACCCCAAACTAGCACTAATATTTATGCCGACGACACTGTCACGCTCGCTACCTACAAAAATCACAACACCATTACTTTGGCACTCAACAATCACCTATATCTACTCCAAAATTACTTCGACACATGGAAAATTAAAATTAATGTAGATAAGACGATAGCAGTTCTCTTCACAAAAAGAAAAACAAAACCGACGCCTCCTACTCTCTATTCAACACAACTCCAGTGGTCTCAGAGCACAAAATACCTTGGTTTGGTACTCGATAATAAACTCACTTGGAAACAACATTTAACACACAAGCGCGATAAATTCCGGAAGGCTCTAAGAGCACTCTTCCCCTTAATTGGCCGGAAATCTGATTTAAATATGTATAATAAGTTACTTCTCTACACTGCCGTTTTGACCAATAATAACCTATGGGCGCCTGTGGGGGCTATGCTGCGATTCTAACAAAATTTTTGGGAAATTCCAGAACTCATTAATCAAAATATTTTAAAGCGATGAATACTAGAAACTCCTTAATTTAAAAAAGATATAAAATTCCCCCCTTCAAAGCATATTTAAAAAAACTGGCCATCTCTTTTTTTCAATAGACTACCAAATTTGACAATGAAAATTTCAAAAATTAAATAACTATTACCCAGAGCCAGATTTAAAAGCCCTGGAGTTCTCTGACTCGTATTACCCCCTAACAATTACAGTCGCTCACCGGTGGCGGCGAGTTTTTTTTCTAATTTCAAATTTTTTTTTTTCTCTTTTCTTACAATTTTCAACCCCACACAGGCAAACTTTTTACCCCCCCCCTTGCTCAGTTCAATGCTAGTGCAGCCAATGGGTGCCTACTCTCACAGTCCCCATAGACCAACCAGCGCTCCCCCCCAAACAACGATCAGGATTTTCCCCCGCCGAAACCCATGAAGCCCCCTCACTGTTTCCAAAACCCGCCTCCTTCCACAACCCCACAACCAATCAGGAGACTCCCCATAAGCCGGCCCCACCCCAATCCGGCCCATCTACTTTCGATATGGGATGGGAGGAACGTTCCCGTTCCTTTTCCCCAAAAAGTCAGCAACGTCTTAATTCGCCTAATTTCTCCTACCCCCCAGGCCGCTGCAAATCACAAAACCTGTTCAAAAACCCCCCAAACAGATGGCGACCCCGCCCCCGCACGTAGAAACCTGCTATGTCACCCATCAATCAAATCAAAAAGGTTGTTCTCCCCCCCTGTCATAACCAATTTCAATGTGAGATAATTCCCCTCAAAAATTTAAATTCCCCAGTCCCAACAAACTTTAAGCCCTCCAAATAACCAGCAATTTGCTCCTTAAACAAAAACCCCCCCTAAAACAAAAATAAATTAGAAAACCCCAGCTTCAACCCTTATTAGAGGCCCTCCCTTGATAATGATGATGATGATATAAAGGAGTTTTAAAAACTTTTGCTCATGGAATGCAAACGGCTTTTAAATAAAAAAAGGAATTTTAAAAATTTTTTTATGAAAGTACTCCCGATGTTATGTTAATTCAAAAAAAAACCATCTGAGCCCAAACCCCAAAATCAACAGCTAATTACATTTGTTATCTAATGATAGGGACACGGGCGTGTATGCGCGCGGTGGTACTCTAATTCTGTTTAAAACAAATATCCCCCATTTTAATCTTCTCACTCCCCTCTCCAGCACTGTGGGGGGCTACGATCGTAGTCCTCACCCCCCTTTTTAAACCCCTTTTCATAATTTCAATTTACACCCCCAAGCTCGGACGAAAATTATTCCCTGATTTCGAGCAACCCCTTCAGACCAACAGTTTTTTTTTTTTGGTGATATGAATGCTGCACAATTCATGGAACTCCCCTCCAATTCCCCCCCGGGGAAAGCAACTAAAAATTTTGCGTTTTTTTTAATTTAAACAATAGCTTCCCCTGACTCCCCACCCGCTTCGGCTGGGACTTCAAATACTTTGGTAGCCGTTATCAATAATTTTCACTTCCCCGATTGATACTATCCCAGAGCTTTCCTCGGATCATAACCCGGTTTTTTTTTTTCTCCTTACACCCCCATTCACATTGAAAACCCCAGGCAGTTAACACCTGTTGTCTAAATTTCCCGTAAAATTTAAAGTCTTTCGTTTGTCGTTTCACAGGCATTCCTCCCCTTGTGGGGTCAAAATTTCACTTCTCACTTTTCCACTGTTTCCCCCCAACCAGGCATCTAAAAATGAAAAAAAGCACTCTTTGTTCCTAACGAAATACATCCAACTCATTTTCCTAAAAAAAAAGCTAAAAACACAATAGAACTTTTAAAAAGCCTGTACACAAAACTAATTTTAATACAGCACAAACACCTTTTAAAAGGGGCTCAAAAAAAACTCACAAACCCATGGACCAAAAATTTACGCACTCCACAACAGACAATAGCTTGGCGGGGTCAGAAACTCTTTCGTAAAAAACTTCTAACATTCCAAATTTGAAAAGTTATTCCGGCATCGCTAAAAGGGTGACCAAAAAATAACCTTCTTGCTTTAACATTAAAGACAACTTTTCTGAAAATTCTAGGCCGCCTTGATTACCCCATCGACGAAAAGGTCCCCCCACTCTGGAAAACTTTTCACCCCCCCTTCCCTTCCCATTCCCCCCTGTCCCGACGAAATAATCAATTATTTAAAAACCCGGAAATAACAAGGCTCCCGGCGAAGACAATATAACCAATAAAATGGTTAAAATTTCCCTCAAACTAATTCTCATTTCACCTTTTTAATTAATAAAATTTTTAAAATTTTTGGCATTTCCCAATAATTGGAAAAATGCAATTGTTCCCCATTAAAAACAAGGGAAAAGTTATTCCCCTCTAGTTATAGACCCATTTCCTTCTCAGCATTTTAAGTAAGATCACCGAGCATATAAATTTTCAACAGAGTGAAAAGTTCACGGGTGCAATAAATTCATCAACCCCAATCGTACGGGTTCACCAGGCATCTCTTTCTTATCACCCTCTGCTCAGATTGACTGAAAAAAACACTTCTGGTTCCCGAGGCGATCCACTGGGTCTGTTTTCTGGATATTCAGAAACTTTTTAAGGGGGCGGGGCATGGGCTGATCTAAAAATTTAAATTTAAATATAACTTTCCCCGGCTCTCATTCATCTAAATTAATTCTTCCCATCAATAAACTTTTGAGTCAAAGTCAATAATTCTCTTTCACTAACATTTTTCATCAAAAAGGGGGGGCCCCAAAGGTAGCTTGCTGGGACCCATTCTCTTCAATATTTGTATTAATGCATTCCTTTCACCTAAAACTATGACTAATATTTTATGCTGACGACACTTCCCTCTGGCTACATACAAGAACCCCGCTACACCCAAGGCGCTTAACGCCCATCTTCTTCTCCTGGATAAATACTTTAACCCTGGAAAATAAAAATCAACGTCGATAAAACTGTAGCAGTGCTTTTCACCAGGAGAAGAAAGCCGTGTACTCCTCCCACCCTGTCTTCGACTGCATTACACTGGTCTCAGAGTACTAAATACCTAGGTCTCTTACTAGAGAAAAATCTCTCTTGGAAACAACACATTTTACACGCGCGTGATAAATTCCGGATTGCTCTACGCTCTCTATACCCCTTAATTGGCCGGAATTCTGAAATGAATATCCATAACAAAGTACTTCTCTATACAGCCGTCTTGCGGCCCATATTAACTTACGGAAGTCCTGTGTGGGGATATGCAGCTAACTCTTCTATTAAAATTCTTGATAGTGCTCAAAATTCATTAATTAGATCAATCAGCCATACTTGTATATATACTCGCAATAAAAATATTTATAATTCTCTTAAACTATTAACTTTTAAATCCTATATTCAAAAACTTGCAAAAAATTTCTTCAATAACCTACCTAATATTAATAATGTAAATATAATAAATCTAGAGAACTACGATCCAAATCACAATAAGAAAAAAGGCCAGAAGGACCCTTTCCCGGACTCTTATAATCCTCCTTAATAATAGTTCTCGGTCATTCCCGAGTGGGAATGACCCCCAATAACTAATTGTTTTAATTTTTTATTTATTAATTTCCATGCGACCCACTCAGGCTTCCGACTCAATAGTTTAATCTTATCCGACACCAGTGCAACGAGAAAGAGTGTTTGATCACTGCAACCGAATTCTCAGTTCCATGATATATAGCCCTTTCTACCTCTCCATACCCTCAAGTTCGCCCCGCCTACTTCCAGTAACCCCAATGGGGCTTACCCAGTCAATCAAGGCCTCTCAACATCCCAGAGCCCAATACATCAAGTATGGGACGGAGGGACGCATCGCGTCCCAGCGCCCAACGATGACCAGCGATCATTTTTTTAGTACGCAATAAATTCCCGCAGATATTGGAAACACATTAAATGATGTATATTACATAGTGTTTATACAACGGATCTGAAAATAATGAATCATTATAAATGCGCTGATCTATATTTTAATTTTTATCCTATACAAGGTAAGTAGAAAGTTTTACGAAAAAAATTTCTGCTATTTGAATTGCAGAGTTTTCTTCCTGCAAAATACATTCCTAAGAATTATTAATTTATTATTTATCAACTGCTTTTCGGGGTTCAATACCAATACCTCATCATCTAGAAGACAAAACTGCTGAGAAGAAAATTGTTGATTGATGGATAAATGCAATTTTTTTCCGTCTTTTTTTACCGTATTGTTAAAATACAATCTAAATATATTGTAGCTTTTTTTTAGATATTGTATATTTACTGTTAAAACAAATTAAGTACTTTTTTCTTCAGTCAATTCTCTCAGACAGTTATTTCAATTTTAATTCTAGAATTTATAACTTAGAATGTGATTTTAATTACCAATATAAAAATATTAAATATGAAGTACTTTCGAATTGAGATATAGATGGCGATACAAGCTTTTATTTAAAACGATGAAAAATTATTTCGAATCTTCACTCAAATTTGTTCTGTCATGAAAAACTTGGTTTACATTAAATCCTACGTACTTCATCAGATAAATATAGTATTTTTTTGATTTGTTGTTTTGGATAGATTTCCACGCAAGTGAAAAAAAAGACGATTAATTTTTTAAAGACTTATTTAACAAAAAAAAACTAATCTGAATATGTAAATTGATATTCTAAGTATATTTCATACGAACCAAACGATTGAAAAAGTGTGACCTCCTCAAACTTCTTATAAGCCTTATGAAAATTTTCATCATGAACAGTAAGTAAAATTATTTTACTTGTTTTAAAAAGGCAACAATTTCGCTCAAAACACAGGCATAGATGACGCTACTTATAGTTTTTTACTGTTAGCGAAAGGATTCTTAAATCATCAGGAAATTTAGAAGAGTTAAAATGTTAAATAAATAATGCTACAGGAAATATATAATTTTTGCCATTTATTATTTAAATTTTTCAATAACATGCTTTAATATTTTAATTAAATCAAAATTTCAGAAATAGAGCGTTATATATAACCATTGGACTTGTTTTCAAACATAAAGAAAAGAAATGTATAGATATATGCTCGAAGGCTATGTGAAAGTTAACGTCTTTGTAAAATACAACCCCTCAGAAAAGTTAGAAAATATAAGCACTCGGAAATACATTTTAAAAACACAATATAGCAAAATGTTTATAGTATCGTGTTATAGCACCACTTTGTGGGTGCAAGACTTTTTATAAATAAAATGTTTATTAATAGTTTGGTATGAGCATGTTACTCTCCAAACTTCCAAAGGAATATATAAATTAAAAGCAGATGTGGTTTTAGCTGTCTTTAATTGTGTGTATAAAAGGTTAGGAAACTAGCACCCAAAAATTATTGCCATGTTGATTCGATAATTCATCGTATTCTGCTAGAGGGTAGAGTAATATCTAAGTGATTAGTGCCAGTGTAAGAGATTCGTTCAACTACAATTTAGGTTTGAAGAGAATTGCAAAATTTGGTAGCTATTAAGAAAATAGCTACCAAATTTTTGATTCTCTCCACTCACTCAATAATTATCACACCTCAATTTAGAAAACTATACCTCATGACAATACTAAGAGACCAAGGAGAATTCTTCTTCTTGACTCTTATAACCCACCTTTAACATTTAAATTTTTCATTTGCCTTTGGCAAATGAACTGCCAATTTCACTTATTTAACAATTATTTAGTTTGTATATAGCCCCACACAGGCAACTTCCCCATGCTGTATTCCTCTCTATAAACTTCAGTAGCTACACCAATGCCAATTCATCACCCCTTTTAGCCAATCAAAAGCCAGGCTCTGAGCCACTCAATGATGTAAACCTTTTTCCACTACCCACCATTCTGCTCACAAATCCAGGCACCAGTTAACCACGCCTTTCCTCGCTCTGTCAACCATTCATTGTTCTCTCAGCAAGGACGTGCTACTACCACAGACACCATTAAAAAGACGTGTCATGGAAAGCGAGGTCGATGACCAATGTATTAACATGGAGGACAATGATCCTCCACCCCCCTAAAATCACAGACGACCAACATTGTCTACACCTTCATGGTATAGACAAGGAAATCAGATTTTCGCGGTTCGTAAAGAGTATGTCAATCAGATGTTGAGATTGGAAAGGACAACCCTTCAGCTCAACCATGGAAACAACCAAAAACTCGAAGATGAGCTCCACCATGGAAGCCAAGTTAAAGACCCTGGAAGGTAAGATGACTGAATTTTTACCTTGCCCAATCAATAAGTGTAAACATAATAGCAAAATTAAGGCGGTCAAAGACCAGCTGCTGAGCCGGTCATTGTGACCAGCAAGAAAATTCACGGCGAAAGCCAATAAAAATAGCATAGAAAAAATAAAGATTTTGTTTTCCTAAGAAACTGTGTGTACGCTTTTCAGGAGAAGGGGATGAGCAAATTAAAATTAACAATAGTTATGAAGTGCTGCCGTGCAAATGACGACGCCGAGGACGTCACCCAACCCACCTACAAAATCAAACCCATCTTTATGAGAATGACCCCAAACTATAACCTGATCCTTCAGGAAATTAACAGAACCCACCCCACTGCCAAAAATACCCATATGAAAGGCTTCTTTAAAATAGAAGCAGAAACTGAAGATCACCCTTTCACTGGAAATAAATAACGAATTACCTGACAGATAAGAAAATTGAATATTATGTTATCGAACCCCAGCAAATAGACCCTCAAGCTTGTGTAATAAAAAGGACTCCCAGAGATATTGACCCCCTGAAAGATAGCTGCAGAGTGACTTAATATCCAAGGAAATTGTGTCTGGAAAAAGTTGCGCAACTTAAGAAGTTCGCAACAAAGGCTAAGCTCCCCATCTTCATGATAGAGGCACTCGAGACGAAATAAATGTCAATGATATTTTCCAAGTTCGTAGCTGTTTCAAGATGTACCAAACTCGACCCATTTAAGAAAAGCAATAGGATAACGCAATGCTTATAATTGCAATGGAATTCCATCATGCAAGCCAAAATTGTCACATGAAAACGTTGCCTGAAATGTGGTGAAAACCACAGACAGGACAATGTGAAATTAAAGAAAAATTGAAAACCCCTGCATAAATTGTCAGAATAGAGGACATATGCTTCTCAACCGAGTGCCCCCTTTTCCCCAAGCCCCGTAAGGGATCCGGAAAAACCGCAAATGAAAATAGAAATAGAAACAGTAATGAAAACAAGCAGAATGCTACACCCAGAGTTATTCCCTGCTACGATCGCCCAAGTTTTAAACCCAAACAAAGCCACAACAACAGGATGGCAGCACCGGGAATGCCCTCGGCGTCCACAAAAAATGATCAAAATCCCTTCAATAAACAAAGAAAAAATAGAAACAACAAATGCAAATCAAAACGAAACAAGTGAGTTTGATATCTCCAAGCTCTTGAAATTAAAAATATTTTCAACCTTTCCCCTTCACTTCTTAGTAAAATGAAAAATCCCATAACTATATTGTAAACTGGCAGACAAACTTTTCTAAACTGTCTGCTTAAGGGGAGTCTGCTCCTTTCACCACTCTAACTCGTCACGATTAGGCCTTTCGGAATCTCAATCTTCTCCTGGAACGCGGACGGATGAGATCACGCATTGTTGAGATGCGTGATTTCGTTTGATAAGCATTCCCCAGATATTTTATTAATACAAGAAACACAATTGGAGACCAGAGCATTCTTTTTAAAATTCTAATTATATTCAGCTATAGGACCGACAGGGCCCACCCAGCTCCCTGGTAGGCAACCGCGCCCTAATTAAAAACTGTATCTCCCATTACCATGTTCCCACCCCACCCCTCCTTACAGGTGTTGAGGCGACACTTATCATTCTTACTCCCATAGACCATGATCCTATTCTCGTAGGCTCTTTCTACATTCCGCCGATCAACAACTATTTCAAAAACCTAGATGACGCCCTCGACCCTATTTTTAATTTAAATCCAAAGACCATTCTCGTGGGAGATTTTAATGCAAAGCACACCTCGTGGGGTTGCCAATACAGCGACACCAGAGGAAATAGGTTATTTAATTACATAGTCAAAATTGTACTGATGTCCTGCACCACCAACCCCTACAAGATTCGGATATGCCTCAGCCTCCATCATAGACTATGCCCCAATCAAAACCCAAATTGGCCCCAAAATTATAGCCCTCACCCTGAGCTTAGCCTGCCAGACCATAACCCGATTAAGCTTCACTTCCCAAGAACTTCCAAATTGAACTCCTCCCCCCAACCTTGAATACTTCACATGGAGCAAATTCACAAATTCATTGGTAACTAATGAAAAATCTCTACCTCCATACGGCCAGCTCACCTGGGCAGTGGGGAGTCCCAAGTCAGAGATCTCAATTTGTGAGATTCTCACCGCACACGAAAAAGTCCTCAAAGCCAATGTCCCACCTGAACTACCATTTCGGTAGGGTGAGCTAAAACACCTCTTCAAAGAGAGAAACAAGCTAGAAAACTTGGGTAATTCACCAGACACCCACAACACAAACCGAACTCAACAGATCTCAAAAACACTATCAAAGAAGTAAATCTATACAGACAACCAGGTATGGGAGGATCACCCTCGAAATTTCCTCTGGAAGGAAGCATTTGCCCCTTTGGGGAACTGCAAAGGCTTTCAGGAGTGAAGGCCGCCCCGATCTCAGCCCTTAACGGCTCCCAATTTTGTACTGCTCAGCGACACACAAAAAAACAGAAGTACTCTGCTCAATCGCTAGAGAGTCAATTTTCACTAAATGATATACAGAACCCACATAAAGACGAGATCATCACAAACACTGTTGATGCATACTCAATAATCTACTATCGAAAAATGATCCTCCCCCGTTTTCCTCGGAATTATTTCCTTTATTAAAAGATCAAAATTGAAGAGTCCAGGTAGAGACGGTATCACTAATAAATGCTTTCTTAAATTTCTCCCTTTATCTAACTATTTTAAAATACCAACATAATAAATAATATGCTAAATCTTAGATATTTCCAAATGCATGGAAAAACTGCAGTTGTAGTACCGATCCTAAAGCCTGGGAAAAACCCCCAGACTTTGCGGAATTCCAACGAACCGACCAATTTCTTTTATTACCTAGCCCTTTTCCTAAGCTGGCTGAAAAAGTCGTACCCTAGCCAGACTAAACTAAATACCTTGACAGTAAAAATATACTGATCCCGGAGTTGCACGGGTTCCGTCCTTCGTCTCCACTACCCATCAACTACTCAAGGTTGTGGAGTTCATTGGGCGCTGCAATAATAAAGGTCAATGTACAGCTGCAGTTTTTCAGACATTCAAAAGCTTTCGACAGGGTATGGCATGTACTGGCCTCGCTCTTCAAATTAATTAATTATTATAAAATTCCCACCCCACTAATACTTATTTTAAAATCCTATATCAGCGACAGAGCTTTCTCTGTCAAAATTAATCGTACTTTCTCAAACTAGACCCATCAAAGCAGGAGTCGCTCAGGTCAATCCTGGGCCAACCTTATTTAACTTATATGTAAACGACATCCTAAAAAGTACTAACACAATGTTATGTATGTATGCAGACGATACAGCAATACTTCCTCAGTAGACACAAAACCTTTACACGCTTGTGAACAATACCACAACATACACCCAAAGGCCTACCTTGAGACATGGTTTTCCGTTTGAAGATCGTACCCTAACACCGCAAAAACAACAGAGGCGGGTTTTCCCCAAAGGATCCCACCCCTGAAATTACCCCTTCAAAAATCGCAGCAATCCCTCATGTCTCGTACACACCAAGTATCTTGGTGTATATCTTGATAAACTCTCAAATTTCAGACAACACATGCCAAATAAGAACCAAATTTAAAATGTAACGCATAGTTATTTTTCCCTTATCTGTTTGAAAAGCCCAAATTAAGTGCAGACGTAACAAACCGCTTATCTACACTCTGGATCCTAAAACCCTAACTTATGCTGCCTCCCCGGTCTGGGGACACGCAGCAAGAACCAACACACTTACTTGAAAGTTCCCAAAATGTTATTATCAGGCAAATTTAAATGCTCATTGGTACATGAGAAATGTTGACCTTAGGTCAGCATGTAAAAAATCCCTACCTATTAGACACAAACGATCCGCAAACTTTCCACTAAATTTTTAATGATATAGATGTAAGAAGCAACAACCCATCAATTCAAAATATTCCAAATTATTTCTCCTCACTTTTCTCCGTCAGGGAAGGCCGCGAGATGTCTTGGTCAACCCAGATTTTGATTAATTTTTTCCCTTTTTCAATCTTTCTTACCTGTGTTCCAACTCTGTTGTATCGCAAGTTTCCCTCTGATTGGTCACCCATTTTTCTAAAAACTACTTATACCCTGATATTAGCCGAACCCTTGGCTCGGCCAATAGGAATGCTCCCTCTCTCAACGTGTAATGAATATTCCCCGAACTTCATTTTTTCTCCATTACTTTTCTGATCCTGGTCTCTTGTTTAGCCCTGATTGACGGCCTTGCTCCGCCCACACAAATCTCAGTAATATTTTTCAATTTTCTAGCTCTTAAAAGAGCTTTTGTTTTTACATTAATATTAAATTTTAAATTTACTTATCATATTTAAAATGGGCATTGGTAATTTTTCACAGTCATTTTCATTCCAGGATAGGAGGTTAGAGTCCGGAAGGATCTACCCGAATCAAAATCTCCCCAACGATGTACAGACACCATTAATATGCTATGATATAGATGTAGTGTCACTTTGCGAGCCATACGCCCAGTGACAACAGCGACTTTCGTATTTTGACTAGTTTTTCTTATTTTGTGGAGCCTTAACCCTTCAGAGAATCAAGGGGAGATTTTGATAGTGCAGGTGTCTGTGTCGCTCGTTTTTCTTCACCTCAAATTGAAGTCAGTCGGACTCTATTTAATTACTCAATCAATTCTAAATTTCACTTTATCTTAAGCATTTTAAATAAGTCATGTTTCTATATATATACAGATATTCCTTAAATCCATAATCTCTTCTTATTTCACAAGAATATCAATTATTTTATCCCTTCAATAAAAGTATCAATATTACCGATATACTTGTAGTTATGATAAAAAGTTGTTCCTGGCTATAAATTTTTGAAATTTTTATTAGCTAATATTTAGCTAAAAATTCAAACAATGTGGTTACACTTAAATAGATCAATACAGATTATATATTATTTTAATAAATTTTAGTCCCCAGCTTAATTATGTATTCTTTAGCTTATGTAAGCTAAATCTTTGTGGCTTCTTGTAAGACATCAAATAATTCCCTTAACTCTTCAATAAGGTATCATGTTGTATGTTACGGGTGCAAAACTGGAGGCCCTCGGGCCATTTGCGGCCCACAACGAACATTTTGGCGGCCCGACCAATATATTGGCACACAATAATATGACGTAAGATAAAAATTTCTCCCGAAATAGGAAAGATAGTAGCAGAAGCAGATGTCAAGTGTCCAGGACCAAAACATTAAATTTTTCTTGTTCATTATATATGCTTATATAATGTATTATTCGAAATAAACATACGTTTCTATAAATATTAATTTTTTTTGTTTTTTTGCTCCTTACGTAAAGTTAAACTCTTATTTGTTTGGCCCAGGTAAGCTTCCTTTGAGTTGGATTCAAAATCAGGTGATTAATGAAATAATTTTTTCATCTCTTGCTCGAATGTGATTTAGAGCACCCTTACACTTAAAAATTCATACTCTACGAACAATTAGAATTTCAAAACATAATTCATTACTTTTCTTTTATAGTTTACCGTCGATAAATTCATTTTTCAAACTTTCATTAAGCTGAAAAGTGTTCTGAATCCCGGCTGTAGTAACGCAGCGTTCGCAGTGCCATCTTTTCAATTCATACTACAGAAAAGTTTCTTTCTTTATTCGTTTGTAAAATTTTTTAAAAAAAATGCCCCTCCCTTTAACTATGAATAAAACTGGTTTGCCATCATTTTTAAAAATTTTCGTGAAGCCAGTTATGAAAATTGTTAGCATATTATTAAATTTAATTTATGTACGGAAATAGTTCTGAACTGAACACAAATTTAACGATAATTACTTCTTATGCTTTTTATTTCGATCAAAATCAAGGTTGTTTTTTCATTTAAGCGAAGAGTTTACATATTATCATTGACCTTCTATAATTATACTTTACACACTGATATATTTAATATTACTGTCACTTACAGACAAACAGTAAACAACAACTCCTAAATCAAGGATGTCAAACCTCAAAGGCTACCCGTCAAGCAAAAAGGTTTTAACTTTGGTGGCCGCAAAAGTTCCTTACTCATAGAAACGTATCTTTATTTTAAAAATAATACAATTCTAATAAACGGATATAAAAAGAACAAAAAGAAGTTATTTTAAATGTTTACGCCCCCTGACACTTAACATGTCTTCAGCTGCTACCTTCCTATTTCGGGAGAAAAGTTTTAATTTTTATTCTTATATTATTGTGTCATAGAGCAATACAAAATAAGATACTAAAAACAGAGATATGAATTCCTAGACTTGCTACCAGCTATTTTTTTCACGAAACTTTTCCTCTTGTGCATATGATGTAGGCATTCTCACTAGAATTCAACGCAAATGAAAAAATTAATTATAAACTTAATACATCACTGACACAGAAGTCACTGTGTTTGTTTACAAGAATCTATACAGCTGTAGAGACTTGGCGCGAAATTTCGTGAGATATACACAACGCTCCAGACAATCCCGTAACGGGAAGAGCCATCTATAATTGTGTAAATATTTTCGGTGCGTTTATTCGTTAGAAAATGGTACGGTTATTTTATAAAACTATGACAATACGCCACGCGAGTCGTTACGAGGCAGCGCAAGGGTATAAGCACTTACTTCTTCGTCACCTAAGCGCTCCCCGTGCCTTGCGTCCGTAGGAGCAAGAGGACCCACTCCATACCTCTGATACAATTCCTCCTTCCGCGTGCTGCCATGTTTGTGGGTATACACTACTTCCGTTCAGATTTTCAAAATATCACATAACAGGGCAAATTTCCCATTCACTCTCAACGCCAAGCGCGCCTGTAATAAGTATCAATTCAAAAATTATTTGCCGCTGGCTGAAAAAAAAGTGCTTTTATAACCACACAATGTTCTACATTTTCACTCTGTTTCACATGTCAGCGCGACCCTGACGATTTTAGCTACATTTAAAAGGTATAAGAATATATTTTAGGTTTCCCCTTGACGATAAGACTCTCATACAAGTGCGGCGGCCAGCTGCCTCAAATCTGATGTTAAGAGCAATACTTTGCTTCCAGTTTAAAATGAGCTGAAAGCTTAAATAAACACTAGTGATTAAGTATTAAAGTATGTGAAGCATAAAAATTTAAATTATTATAAATGGTATTTAAAAAGTGGTTATATATATCTATCTATATATAAATACTACAATTCTGATCAAATTTTTTGTGATTGTATATTGCAAGGAAAATTACTAAATAAATGTTATTACGCCATATAGCAGTATATAGCTTGTGGTGTAACGTAAAAATTTAAGCAACACTTTATATAAAATTACGCTCGTAAAAATAAAGTTTTTAAATTATTGCTTAACTATTAAGACGTTTTTATGCTATGTATGATAGTACCGATAACATAATTATGTGGTTAGCAGTGCGTCATCTCGCTAGATGAACACTTTTTATTTCTTTTCTCTCATGAGAGTCGCGTATTGGTATTTTTTTCCTTTCCAGACCTCTTTCATTCCCCAGGAGCTGTACTTTTATTCCGGCACCCAATTTCCCTCTCCCCAGAGTGAGGCACCTTAAGATATGACGATGTGAAATTGCACTCAGGAATTTAATTTGCCGTGAGCACGCAAGCGAAACGGCTTCAATGGGATTTTTACATGCCGTATGCTAATCATACGACATGTGGCCACTGTCGATTTTCTGCATCATGAAAATCCACAGATTTGGGCAGTGGTCAAACCTGCAGACTTAGATACAGAAGTATACAGCGACAAACTAACCACGCCACGCTGTCGGGTACTTCTTTTACTAATTGTCCATATGTCCACGGTGTTGCTTTACTAAAGTTTTTATACTCCCCTATTGTTGATTAAATAATCTAAATATGAAAAGTGCCGTTTTAGAATAAAAATTATCTATTTCTGAAGTATTTTTTACTGTCAACATGCTGTTCTAGATATTCAGTATAAAAAAAATTAGGTAAAATAGAATAAATAATAGGGAATGTTTTTTAAATGATTATTAAAAAATGTAGCATTTTCTTTCTTTTAACTTTTCAATTTTAGCTTCTGTCATTACACATAATTATTTTATCTAATCATAATCAATTATTCTTTAAGTACCAGCTTGGGCAGCATTTTCTTACAATTTATAAAAAATATATATGCCATTTCTTGTGAGGTGGCAGCATGGGCGGTGGGCTACCTCACTCCACAGCCTGCTCTGCATAGGGCCTCGCAACCTCAAAGCCGAAATAAATTAAAACAAAAAAAAGTAAGGAAAATTCAAAAGTGCACGCCACGGGGTTTTTATACACTCATGGACGAAAATTAAGGCACCCAAGAAAGAGTCGTCAAAATGAAACGAAATTTTACATGTACGTACACAACTTTGATATAAGTAAAATGGCTAGAAAAATCAAAGAAAAAGGATCATTTATTTGCAGAAAAACGCAAAAGAACGGAGGATTTCAAAGGCCTCGTCGAACCCACTTCTTAGCGTGTGAATGCACGATGCGATACGATTCGGCATTGAGGCATACAAGTTCTGTATGATATCTTTGAGATATTTCCTTCCATATTTGTTGGGTATTCTTGCCCCTAGTTCGTTCCGAAACCATGGGATGACCAATCACAAAGTCTCCAAAATGATCCCGATGTGCTCGATTGAGACAAATCTGTGGGATCGGGTAGCCAAAGAAGTTGCTAGTAACAGTGCGGGAGACTGTTTTGTGCCACCCTTTGCCGTGTAAAGCTCTAGTGAGTATTGTCTTGTTGAAAAATGGCTCCTGGGAGCCGTTGTACGAGTGGCAACACATGTGGTTACAGGATTTCTCATGGACATGTACCGTTGGGCTGTCATGGTGCCACGGATAAATACTAAGTTGGACTGTGTACGTAGGCAATGGCACTTCATACCATCACACCAGCTGTGGTGCAGCGGTGTGTCGCCGCAAAACAAAGGTGTACCGAAGTGCTCTCCACGTGGTATCCACTACCGAACAATATTTGTCATTACTACCAGACAATATGCGGATTCGTCGCTAAGACGACCAGGTTCCAGCGTTTCGTCTCTAAATGGCACCACTTCAAACGGAGGCGTCGATGCTTAAAGCTAAGGGAAGCACACGTAATGGAGTCCGTTGAACCTTAAATGTCCTTTTAGCCAAGCGCTCGTATGGTTCTTCAGTTGAGAGAAGAGCCAGCGTGGTTCTAGTAAAGGTGTTACTCAGTGCCCGATGGCGGCCGATGAAGCTAGCAGTTGGCTGTAGGCATGCATTTTTACGATGTGGTGGTCTCTGGACAACTGGTTCGTCGAGGGTGTCCTGAGCTTGGCCTCGTGTAAAATGACATCTCGGATCCACTGGTCCAAACACCACCCGCAACATAATCAGAGTGGCCTAATTGACGAGTTACCTGCCTAGCTAACCACCCAGCTTCCATCATGCAGATGATTCTCCCTCTCAAACTGCGACAGCTGCTCATATTGTTCTCGGAAACGGCGTACTGGCATGTCTACCTTCAAATTTTACTTTGTAAATGATTCAGCACACCTGCAAACAAGCTTTGTTACCTTTTTTATACAATACGTAGAAGGACTTTAAACGCCCCTACCGGCTATACGCAATGCGCAAATTGCCGCTGCATTTCTAATCATTGCATATCTCCCCAAGATGTACCTTCATGCTGCTTTGTTACGATCCCGCATTTGCCTTTATTGCTCATTTTTTTGTCCAGGAGTGTACTATGAAAATCTCACTCTCCAATCTGTTCTTCTCCATAAGATAATGTGTACCAATATGTATTCTTTTAAATTCATTCTGTTTGACGGCGCATGAAAGTGTATGTGAATAAATAAGTCGTGAAAATATTGTTTTCGCTTTTATTAAAAAATTCCTCAACGTCGTCGTATTTTCGTTTCCCTACTGTCTGTTTACCAGTCAGGTTCGACAATCTGAATTAAATCTGTTGTCAGCAAGAGTCCCAATACATTGGAAGTACTGGTTACGATCTTGATGCACTGGAAACCCCAAAATAAAATGAAAACAACAACCCACACAATTTATGGTCCCTCTACCGCTCTAGCCATGTTGTAGTCAAGTTCGTCAGTACACGAATGGAAATCTTCAACAATCGATGGTTTAGATCTGGTTTGTTAGCTTATGAGGAACACCTGCGAGCCCCATTTTCCGGAAGTTGGAAGTTCATCGTTTCTTCTGAACAAGAATTTGCAGCTTTTGGCGTTTTTATTTCGTTGAAAAATACATAACATGGGTAAATAATATCTTTATCTGACTTTTTTAAATTAGGTTCAAATTTGCTAGATTCAAACTTGTAAAAATATAACATTTGTGAACATAATATGTTATTCCCACAAACTTATGTCTGTTTCTTTTGTGTTTACTTAGCCTGAATTTTTAAGATTTACATGGATTAATAACTGTAATACTTAAGTTACATAGAATAGATAGGGACACTTGATTTAAAAGACAAATTTTTAGCTGCTATCTCCTGTAATCTCCGAAGTTATGATTTTTTCAGCGTTGGTCGTTGGTATTGTTATGATTGTTGTTCAGCCTTCTTGTTTTCTCTGTAAGAGGGCACGCGAGAGTCTGCAGATGTATTTTATAACTGTGTAGTCAGTATTAATAAAGTATTTTTGCAATACAGAAATGGACCACTATTTTACCGTCACTGCGGGAAAACATTTCAAAGCTGGAAAATGGAGAAATCAAAACCAAATCTCCTCTCACCAACCCAGCACAATGACGTTAGATGACAATGCTTACAGCAGTAACCAGTTTTGACCATTATCAATGATAGATGTGGGAAAAAATTGTAGTTGGCTGGCGCATTCCTTCTTCAAAACTCACATTCTCAGCCCAGCCCATTGAAATGACCTGGAGGATTTGGTACCAGTAAAATAGTTGCGGAGAATATGAAATTGGGTATATATCTAGCTTGCACGCCTGGATCAAATGGTTTGAAAGCCTCTGTACTTATCTTATAGGTTGGATATCAAAACCGTCCGTGTGGGAAGGCGGATAGACTCCCAATGGATACACGCAAAAGCAAAAGTGTGTGTTCTACACCAGTCGGGCCTTGGTGGATGCTCTTAGTTTTGGGACCACAAATGATGTATATGCCGTTAGGAGAATTCCTCTCGGAGTTAATTAGTAATATAGTCTCAACAATTACAGATATTGATGAAACTATGATTAGAGAGCCTATTTAGGTCGCGACCACCACAGCTTGTGGGATATGAAATTAACGCACGTGAAGCCCAAAGAATTCTGCGTGGCCCCAGCTTAAGTTTTTATATGTAGTGTTATATCTCTTTGGTACTACTTTGCTTCAGAGTTTCCACACAAAGTGGACATACGAAACCTTTCCAAGAATTGCGGAAACTTTATCGACTTATTTAAAATATCTAAAACATAGACATTCATACGTTACGGGAACACATAAATCGCATTAATAACAGCCAACTGCACACCATTATGTTTACCACGATATTCGAAGTGAATTGATCACACAATTATGTCAAACATAGTTACGTAAGTAAGTGATTGGTTGATAAAAGAGGCACAAAAATATTATTCTTACCCTACTGTGAATAGAGACTGTGGTAAAATTGAAACAAATGTTAGCTAGTCATCTTAAGATAATGTAATATATCAATCACCTACATAAGAAAACTTTATCCGATTTCTTGTTGTCACTGAAACGATTGGAGAATATTTTACCAATACAATAAATACTGTGGTGGTTAAGTCGGGCCAGATATTCAGAACTTCTGCCGTGGAGAAGAATACGACAATGGTGCAAATATGGTAGGCATAAAACAGTAGAGTTTAAAACCCCGCAAACATAAATAATATAAACCTAGAGTATTTTTCTCACACCTTTGCGGTCGTCATAACTGAATCTGTTTTGGCAGACGCATATCTGTCAGTAGCAACAAAAACATTTTTTGCTCTTTATTCAGAAGATTTTTGTTACTTTCACAAGTTCCAGCAAGCGCTGAAAATTATCAAAGATAACGAAGTTTCTTTACTATTAAGCCTTTATCACGCGCCAAGGTGGGAAAGCAGAATTCAGGAGGTAAAGACCGCATTATTACACTTGATGATACTCGTTGAATGCATAGAAACTTTCTAAAAAAGTGTACCTGGACAATCATACACACTCAGTGATTGTAATCTCTGTTTTAAATGATATGTTACTTAAACCTATCATATCATTACATGTATGGTATGAGTTATTAACGCGTGCAATACCATACAAATTATGAAAATCCCTGCTAAAGCCCATTTAAGTGAATTATCTTTTGAATATTTGCGTACATTTTGAAGCTGGACTGCCAACACTGACTTAATGGATTCGTTCATGACGCTCGTAAGTTTATTGAGTTAGTTATGATTTGCCGAAAAGATCTTAAAACGAAAGGGTAGCCAAAAGAAAAGAATATGAAGGCCGTGATCAACCTATAGAATTTGTCAAAAGCCTGTAGTTGAAATACACTTTTTTAATATGATGATTAATTCTGTGATAAGCACATGGATTCACATGCTTTTAAACAAATTAATTTTGGTTTTCTCAAGGATTCTATAACAAGTTAAAAAATATTTCCCAAATGAGCAAATACTGAAAAACCTGTCGATTTACATATACACAGTCCTGCAATTAGGTGAGAGCAGTGACTTCTAAACCTACTACTAGAGGAAGTGAAGAACTACAAAATGTGATCCCAAATAACCTAACACCATTATATAGACGAAACATCTGTTTCATAGGGCGTAGAGAGCAGATTTGAAAGAAAAAATTTCCAAATATTTACATTGCCGCAGTCATACCACATTTGCATTTTTGTTAACGAGGATTAGTAAGTATCGCTTCCAGCTGAGAAGAGCTTTCGGAAATCAAACTGATAAAAAATTTTAGGCGCAATATAACGTGGCTTCAGAGTAAAGACTTTAGTTGTAGTTTTATCTATTGAAGCAGATATAGCATCTAAGATAAATTACACGAACTAATCATCAAGGTATCCAACCACACGTTCGAACCGTAGATTTAAAAGCGCATAAATGGAGACTTTGTTGATATTTAGTGTCACTTACATTAGAATATATGTATAAATTATATGACATTAGTAAATATAAAAATTATTTAAATACAATATTGGCAAAATTATCTGAGAATAACCTTTTTCAAAATGCCTTGTTCTTTTTTGTGAAAATGCTTTATTATAATAATAATATTTTTAACCAGAGTAGTCGCAGCAAAATGATGAAATTAGGGATTTCATCTAATCCCTAAGGGAGATGGTCAATTCCACGTGATGGTGTTAAAATAACGTCTCTTTGAGGTCATTTATCCTGATATACGTAAGTGGATTTGATCGAATTCCGAACTGTTTTGTATAATGAAAATGAAGACATGAACAAGTCAGCATTAGTAAAGCCTGTTTCGCTTGTTACCACTCTTTCTCTCCCTCCCTCCTCGACCGTGCCAGGCAGCTCCGGGCCTCTGATGTATTGCACCAAAATAAATGTGGACCTAAAACATCATTTTTTAGTTTTATTTAGTTATATTTCAGTATTTTCATTATCTTTTCGATTGATGTATCACTTTTATGCCTAAAATTAGAAATTGATAAAACTTAAAATTGAAAATGTAAAACAAATTAGGGAATTCTGACCACGAACTCGTTATAGATGCTTTCTGATAATAAAAAAGTTATTTTGGGCAAGGAAAATAATAACTGAAGAAAAGGTGTTATAAATAAAGCAGGATATTTCTGAAATGACATTAATGTATAATTTTAAAAAAAATTTGAAATTCTACTATTAGTACCCCTTTATATATATATATATATATATAAACAATGCCAGCGTTATTATCGAATTATTTTTTGTAAATTAATTTCTGAATAAATGATTTAACTAAATTATTATTGTTGTATTAGTTCATTTTACTTAATAATGCACCCTATTTGCCAAATGAACACTTTTAAACTCTTGGCAATATTATTTCATCATTTCACTGAAATTAGATTAGGATTTGATCAAATCACTTACTTTAGAAACTCCACTTACAGAGTCCTTATTTTTAACATCTTGAGTGAATTGATTCTCCCTAGGGATTTGACTAAAATCCCTAATTTAATAATTTCCTGCGACATATAGCCTAGACCTCTGTACAGAAGCTCAACTATGATTTTTTGAAAAATTCACATTATTTCAGAGTTACGACCCATTGATATAATTATCGGTGGTTTAAATTTCTCCCCTCTGTTGTCGTAAAACATAGATAAACCTACTTCTAAGTTACATATATATTTCGTACTTAATATTTCTGTACAGAGTGTCTCAAGTAGCTATATACAGGCAAATATTATTATAATAGAAGATTTTTCACAAAAGGAGAATATTTTGAAAGGGTCATTCTATGTTCATTTTTTGTCAAAATATTGTACTTAAATAATTTTTATTGTAATACTATTCTAAAACACTTATGTACATTTTCTAACGGCGATAATGAATATCATAAAATATTTTACATTTATACGCTTTGCAAACGGTTCTGAACGTAGTCGGATAACTTAAGATTTCTAACACCTGGGGTAAAGTAAAACATTTGGCTTCAGTTTTTTTTCTTCCCATTATTATTTAATATGCCAAAAAAAAATAGGAGTAAAAGTTTGGTATTTTCAAAATGAATAAAAATTCGTTTTATTTTATGTAAACCATATCCCCGCGAAATGTATTCGCTCCACATGAATTTGTAGGTCTCATGCCGCCACTGATTACTTATTTTTGCGTATTAGCTCTGTCAGGATGAGATGATCATTATTATTTTTATTTGCATTTTGAATTTTTAGATTATATAATAAATCTTATTGGAAAATACTTTCACAGGTGTGTTATATATCAATTTCGAAGAAAGTAAACCGATGTCACGAAAAATTATAGCAAGTGAGAGGCTGTGTAAGCCCACACCATTTTTGAAAAATAAACTAAAATTATGACTTATTGCACATTAATTGTTATCAAGTAACCTGTGAAACCACTTCTTATAGGCTAGGCCTCTTCAAATCCTGTACATTACTGGTGTTGCTAGTTCGAGGAGCTCTGAATAAACTCCTTTCGGGGCCCTTAGAAAATGAAAGGCTCATGTTAATGGCACTATAATACACACATCTTGGGGTCCTAGTTTAAAATTCTGCTTCATTGATACGGCGGTAACTACGACCCTGCTGTACATGCATATTTAATGTTCCCCTTGAACTTTATCATTATGAATTTACTTATGATTCATGGCTCGAACAATTGAATACTTTATTTTATTGTTTAGAAGAACATTGCTCATATAAAATATAACAATAAGCAAACTTAGGTCATAAAAGACCTTATCCAGTAGGTTATAAGAAAGGTTATACGAAACATTTTATTTCAAAATAAGATATTGAATTGCTACCAGGAGTAGCTAGTCCTGAATGGGCCCTGTATTAAAATTACATGACGCCTATTATTACCCGCTTTACAGATGGCGCCAGTAATCACCTTGTGCTACAATTTGTTTCCAGTATTCCTCAAGGCTAACTTGGGCTAAAACTAGGGTTTAACTTCTTTAGGTGGGCCGCAAAAAATAAAAAAATCAATATTTATAGAAAAGTAAGTTTGTGTTTTGAATAATATATTATAAAAATAAAATAAAAAGAACAAGAAAAATTTAATGTTTATGTCCTGACACTTGACATCTCTTCTTAGATATTACCTTCCTTCCGGAGAAATTTTGAGATATTATATTATTGTGTGCCGACAGGTCAAGCTGCCGCAGGGCTCGATTGTTGTGTGTGCCAGAGGGCCTCGCGAGTTTGACACCCCTGTCTTGAAATGAAGTTAAAGCATACTGCGGGGAAACAGAATTGAAGGAGGTGTGGGTGAGTGTGTGAGGTGGGAGACAGTAGGTATCAACAGAGTGCAATTTTAAAAAGACAATACTCAATCACTCTGCAACGTTTTCTGGACTTCAAAATATCCAAATGTTTCACTTTTTCAACTTAAAATAAAAGGGTGTATATGTGATTTGAATAATACAGTTATTTGCCAATATTTATTTTAAGAAATTGTATAAAATTTATATACATTATATGAAAAATTTTTTTTTTCATTTTAAACATCTATATATATCTTGTCTAGCACATTTCTATTTTTAAAAAATGCGAAGTAACTGTATACCCATTATTCGTGACAAAAATAAACCACAATTACAAATAATATACTTTCCAAAATTGAATCCCTTTAATAAGTGTTGGCAGATGTGTATACTTTTCATCTTCCCAATTTGTTCCTTTCTTTCATGCATTTAATTATAATTTCGTCGCACAAGTACTTTGGTATTAGTGATTACTCAATTTAATCGAATAATGATTGTTAAAAGAGATAGAGGCCACTAGTAGTAAAACTCTACATTTAGTTAAAATTCAGGTAAAATTAAATATTTAAAATATCTAATTTTCCGTGGAAGGAAAAAATTTCAATTCTGGAGAACTAAAGTAATGAGTTTTTGGAACAATTTCTTGGTGTTTTAGTATTTCAAGTTTCTAATGAAATATCCATTAAATATTGTAGGTTATTATTAAATATATATAAAGCCGAAACATATATTTTAATTTTAACATAAAATCATTCATATTTAGATAATTGTATTTTAATGATTGTTGTTTGCTTTTAATAGCAAATATGTAAAATAAAACTTATCATCATATAATCTGGCGTATAAAGAGTTAACCTATACTTCTTCAAGCTACATTTTAATTTTTAGGTATATTCTGCTGTATAATCGTGCACCGTATTTTTATTGATAAAATCTGAAAGCCAAGAATTGTAATGCCGCATAAGTTTTTAAAGTTACTATTCGAGTGTATTATCCCAGACTTGAAAATGATATACTTCTAGAATATATATATATAGAGAGTTCATAAGGCATGCCACTTATTTTTAAAGCAAAAGGTTTTATATATGTGTAGAGGTAGTCTAATCTTTTTTATGCTCTTCTTATGTTATTATTTTTAAACTGTCATTTTTATACCCGGCGTATAACGCGCAGCTTAAATTTCGATCTTATTTTTCGTGTTAAATGTGCGCGTTATTCGCCGGATTTTACGTAAGTATACTTCTTAAAATATAATTATTTAAATTGCTTTGACAACGTTCAGTAGTTTGGTTTTAAGTAATATTATAATCATGAATTTGAATATAGTTATTTTGAGCCATTACCATATAGATTGATACATGTCTGACGTAATCTTTTTTTTCGTAAACTTAGAGATAACCTCCCACGTTTGTTTCAGCCTTTTTTCAGATTAATTTTCCAGAATTTATTTTCTGATAGCATTTCTTTCTTGCCCAGAGCCAAATATTACCAAGTTAGTAATGAGAGGCTGTGTATCTGTCATCTCAAATGGACGGTCAAACGTATTCCGAGTACATGTTAATAATGCGCAACCTAAGCAATTTATAAATTAACTTTATTAAAGCAAAAAATAAAAGAGGTCAAAATAGTTTTTAAAAAAAAAAAAAATTGTTTATATAGTGACTTTTTTTTCGACTCAGACCCTTTTTGTAGAGAAAAATTTGTGACCCTCTAGAGATAAATGTTCATTAAAGAAGATGTAAATAGGCGCATTTTCTGTTTTATCGAATAAAAAATAATCATTTCTGCCATATGTATTAATAATATTACTTATAATTTAAAGAAAATATTTTGTATAACACACATAAAAATCATTACAATTGCCTTTAATGAGATGTATGTGGCTGCAAGTTTTTGATTATCTCTTCGATGCGCCTGGATATGTTATAATGGTAATTCGTATATCATCTTCAGAGTTCAAATGAGAGTGGTTTAGTTTTTATTGAAACTAGTTTGCTAACCAGCGCTTCACATAAATACGTTAGATGCAAATTAGAATAGTAATCTGATGTGGCATTCTTGCATAGAACGGATATTGTTTTTCCACGGCTAGCCAAAAATTTTTTGGCAAGGCTGGCTCCAGTCAGTGTGAATTCGAATATAATCACCATCAAATCTATCAATTGCTCTTTTCACTAATTTGAAGAGTTGAACTCGCATATGTCGAAGGAAAACGATCACTTAACGCAGCCAAGATCGTTTTCGAAAACCCTCATTCTGAAAAATTTTCTTTTAACTTTTCAATGTGATTGGAAATAATGTTTTTAAATGTAAATATATCTATATTATTTCTCCTTGATAAAACGTTAAAGCAAGGGAACATGTCGGTGTTGTTTTTATTCAGTTCAGTTTTGCCAGAGACTAAGCTTATTTTAAAAAGTTTTGAATTTATTGGCTGAAGTTATATATTCTCACCCTAAATAAATTTAAGTCGTTGCTTTTCGAAAAATATCAACTAAATAGCTCAGCTTTCCTAGCCAAACTTCAATGAGCTACAATAACTAGCCAATCTATGTTTCTTTCACAAAAACATGTACACCCCATTTCAAATCAACATCCGTCGTAGTATTTTCCCCAATGCGAGAGCCATCTGACTGTGTGTAACAATAATCTCTCATACGTTGAGCCCATATCCTTTCATTGCAAAAGTATTGAAAAGACGGCTGTTAAGACTGCTTTACCGCAATGTAGCACTGAACCAACAGCGTCTTGTGCAATGTAAGCCAGCAACTTTTCATCCATATATTTGGCAACAAGAGCTTGCCGATGAATCACACAGTGATTAAAGTCACCATATGAGCAATTTCTTTCTGGATTAAGCCTCTGAGCCTCTCATGTGAGCCTGAACTCCACGCTGCAGCAACTACTGTGCATAAATCACAAACAGTTTGCCCAGGTAAGGGACTTGGCTTCAAAATATTCATTTATTACTGAATATTTTTTCTAGAAGCTGTTTTTCCTTCCAAACCTTGCAACATAAAACGATTCGTTATATCTCTTAAAAAATAAATCTAACGTAAATAAATTAGCTGTGATATTTAGTAATATCGGTGTAGTCCGTCCACTGTAAAGCAAATACAGATGAATTTTGTGTGTGTTTTATGACTTCGACTCGATATTTCGTGACATTTCGAAATCCGCCGGTATTAATGTATCTCTTGATAATGGTATTGTTTTTGTTCATTCCATATTTATCACCATGCATAATTACTTTTCGTCATCTTAGTTATGTAGGAAGGATATGTGGAGTTTCTCCAATTGTAAGTAGTCATTGTTTTTCCTATTAGATAAGAAACTCTAAAGAAGTTTCCTGTAATGCAGCTTTCTGGAGGTATAAGTTGTAAATTCCTTAGATTTAAAATTTTCGAAATTTTCAGATTTTCTGTCAATCTTTGAAAAAATCGGCATGTTTATTTCGTTCTTTTAGTTTCCTGATGCCTTTAATTTAGTTGGTTTCATGTTTCCATTTGCTAACTTTCGTTGCAAAATGACACATATCGGGCGTCATCAACAACACAAAATGTAAAATCATCATACTTAATAAATTCTCTATTGTATTTCTTATTTTTCTTAGATGGGCATTTAGTTCAGAATTTGAGACACCTCTATCAGTATTGTTCTATTCTAGAGCTAATAGAAGATGTACCAGTATGTATTACCCATTTATCCATTTTGAATGTTAGGGGTTAAATTTTTAACTAAAACAAATAATAAAATAAATGCATCATTTTTTCGAGAAATTCAATAAAATTAACAGAGATCTCTTATGATAGCACCTCTACCTGTTAAATAAAGAGTTAAAAAGCCCATATTAAAATATAAAAATCGGCATTACACAACGTCACATGATAAAACTCGAGGAGAAATCCAAATTGCAGGCCAACTGTTTACGTTAACTTTACATGAAAACGCGCAGTAGCATTCAGCGATAATTTTTGGTCAGCCGGCCGCCACTGGTACGTGGTTTTGCCCATGATGACTCACAGCCCTTGATTAACATTCCATCTCGTAAGGTGTGCATTTTTCCACCGTTCGACACAGTACGTGTAACATCAATAATTTCAGACAAATAAAGCAATTTCATAAAATCCGGCGAATTACCGCGAAGAGGGCGTCATCTACCGAGGAAAAACTTTATAGCTTCAATACATTTTAAAACATTACGCATTATTAGTCAAAGAGCGAACAGCTGGAAATTAAAAGTAATTAAACAGTAAGTGACGGCGTTTTCTCACTTTATAGGCGTACACTGTATGGTATGCATGCAGGCATAATGCATTTCATAAAAATTTGGCGATTGATTTCGTAGTCGCAGCACCCCTAGTTTGCGCTAACCTCTGGTTTATAGTATAAGAAGTTTTTATGCAGAAAACTAATAATTTTTTCTTTAGTCTTCACTCTATTTTCAAAGAAACATGACGTATTTATATACCATTACGCATTATAAAGTAGTAAGCCTTCCAAAAATTCTGTCTTGTGATCGCTACTAAAATGTTTAGTCACATTTTTTTAAAATTGTAATTTCAAAAACATTTTGGTAACTGATTACTTCATTTTAACCGTGAATCAGTGGTGGGATCGCACACCCCCGCACAGGGGAAGGCGCCACAGTTCTAGAATTCCCTAAAGCCTGATCTGTGTACTCAAGCACATACCCTTGTAAAATCCAATTTGCGCCTCTAAACCTACCTCGTGGAGGGGCTCAATGTTTCCGTTACGCCATAAGCACTGCTGAAAAATAATGATCAAAACAGACAGACAGAGGCCGTAGGTAATAACCTACATTTAAGAAAATTAGGGCGTTACATGTTTAAAAAAAAACAACCTGTTTTCCAGCATTGCTGAAAATTTTAAATTCCAACTGCTGCTTACAATTGCTCATATATTTCCAATGTAATTTTATTAAAACCAGCGTTTAAAACGCTTGTTAGTAACTAAAGACAATATAAATCTTCATTATAAAGAAAAGTTGACATTACATTTGGCGGGTAAGTTAACCCTTATCTACCGACATCGGTACTCAAGGCAAGTACCACTCACTTCTAAAGAACATAGACAATATTTTACGAATATTCTGCCGATATTTAGTAGAATATTCTTTGAAATCCACTCTTCGTAGATATATGGCTGCACGGGTTTTACATTTATACGGAAGTGAAAAGGAATAGTTTAATAGAAGAAATTATAGTTTTCAGGATTTTGCGCAAAGATTATCATTTTGTCCCGAAAAAGTAGTTAATGCCAAAATTTCTAAAGTATCTAATTTTTTTGTATGCTAATGAAGACCCTAGAAAACGATTTAACTGTTTATTTTGTTAAAATGTCATATAATTAATTTTGTACAGTTGAATATATATATATATATCTTTTAATTAATTAATTATATTCTAATTGATTAATTTTTCACGAAGTGGAGTATTTTGTTTGCGGTATCCTAATTTTCAATGTAGTGATTCAAAGAAGAAATATATATATATATATATATATATAGGCGAAAAGACTGCAAAACTACAATGATAAAGGGTTAATGAATGTTTTGACATTTTAATGTGGTAAAGGAAGCCCAAAAGTGTTACTAGAAATATTATAGTCGTACCACCTATATAGTGACATTTTTCTAATTCTCAAAAAAAAAATGACTTCTAATTTGTTACCAGGTGTTTAATAGACGTTTGATGTTGCATTTGGAAAATTATTTTAAATGGCTGTGCCACAGATTTTGAAAATACTAGTATTGCCGCTCTTCAGCAGTCGCGTTGTCAATCTCCAACTTATTTCCTCGCTGCATTTATGTAGATGCACTACACAGCCATTCGCCAGTCTACTATGTCTGTAGTGCCATGTGGCCGTAAGCTTGTAGAGTTCTTGCTTGACACCATTGATGTATCTAAGTGGTTTGGGGAATCAGCAGTATCATGCTACAGGGCGTCTGACTCAGAACTGTCCTTAGTAACGGTTTTTTACCAGAAGTTCATTGTCAACTCAACCTGCTTCAGACTCAGTACAATGCACTACAGTTATTCACTGGTCTACTTTCAGGAGTATCACGTGGCCGTGTGCTTCGAGAGGCAGCATCTTCCCTTTTGACCATTAAGCGTCACCAATCATGCACAGTGGATGCATCTTTTCAGTAATATCGGGGAAAAAATTCACCTTTTTCGTGCCTGTTATACAACCCTTTTTAACTCAGGGAGCTATTGATGACGGCTCAATTTGCCTTTATTGAAAATTGCTTCTTATTTGATTTGTAACTGCTAAAGGAACAACAATGCAAATTTCTAAACATAAATTTAGTGAACAAGTATCAAATCGAAATACTTGTAAGGACATAAATAAACTGAGCCTAATTTCAATTTGCACTTTTATCCCGTCATTGCTGATATTGACACTGATCCTGAGGAGCTGTAATTTGAAATTATTGGCATGTGGTCAAATCACACTGTGAAAGATATGTTTAATGTAGTGAAATTAGTTAATTTTTAAACATGGTTTACCTCTGCTTGAAAAGGTATTGATGATGATGATGATGTACAAGAGAAAATGGACGGAAGTGAAAATTTAAGGTATCCAAGTAGCACGCTAAATTTCAAGTATAATGCCCAATATTACTCCTAATGAAGTTATAAATAAATGAAATACAAAAAATTCAAGAAAACTAGATTTACTCTGTGACTATTTGTAAGCCTAAAAACAGACGGGATGAAAGCAAATAAAAAACACAGTGATCATCATATTTTAGTATTGCAATTATAGATTAAAGAGAGATTTTTTCTTCTATGTCTTGGTCTGTTTGTCTCTAATGCAGTGTTTCTCAAACTGTGGGGCGCCCCTGGGCGCGATATCCTTCAAGGGCGCGAGCATATCGAAAATAAAAGGTTAAAAAAATTGATTTACTGGAATAAAAAAAAACAAAATACTTTCTGATATAATAAAAAAATACAGATCTACATTGATAAGATTTATATATATCATCTGGTGAAAAAAGGTCATGAAAAATAAAATAAAATATTTTGTTTGCTTTGCTGTAATCCTACGATGAGAGATTTTTATTACGTTTCTTTAATCTAAAAATATTACTTTTGCTGACTTTCGAACTTAGTGGTATGTTATCTGCACCCCCTTTTTAGGGAAGTTGTAAATTATATAATTCTGTTGGCCATTTCAAAATGTGAAAAAGAGTTTTATGATACATGGATAAGCATATTGAGCACCTTTGAAGGATTAATTGGCCAAGATTTGAGTCTACTGAAACATATAATAAAAAATCGTTATTCTGAGAAACTGTTTATTTGTTACCAATGACCGACAGAAATCCTCTAATATGACAGTCTTAATGGAGCTAAAATGAATTGATCACATATCTCCTTTTTGGAAGGCAAACGTTTTTTGAATCAGGGGTACTTGTTTAGACCGAGTTCTGGCACGATCACTTTTTCAAAATATTTTCTTGAACATGCTTCATTTCCCCTATGAAAAACTTAGTGGTTTTAATTGTGATGTTGTACGACTGATTATGGTTTATAAATGTAAATGAGCAGAATATGAAAAAGAATTGGGCATCTGTGATCTCTAGAAGGAAATTGAAGCTGATCAAACAAGGGAAACACTTGCTGAAATAATGCATATTAACATGTTAGCGAAAGTAAATTTTAGAAAAGCAATAAACATGAAAACGAAAAGGAAAATTTCAATAGCTAATTTAAGAACTTTATCAAGAAAAATACGAAGCCATAAGTGTACCGCAAATGCACTTCCCCCTGTCAAAAGACACAAGCAAGAAAAAGTTCAACAGGATATTTGTCGATCATCAACGGGCATTAAAATTACAATAACGTGAACAAAATGTGACAGTTTTTCTTGCAAATAACTTTCCTGTAATGTTAGCGAAAAATTCTGTGATTTGGTCCTTTATTAAGGTCACGTACATTTGGAACAATTTAGTTCAGTTTTATTGGATATTTTTCAATTATGAAAGACAAACAGAAAAATCCTTGAAATAGGTAAGTATATTTTCTCTTAGTTAAATTATTCACTGAAATTGTGATTTTTATCTTGTATATTGAAAATAATTAAAACAAGAATTGGTGCATTACTCCCACGACCATTAACATTAGTATCGAGTGCACACCTGATCGGGGTAAAACATTTTGAAGTTTTCGCTTTAAATATTAAAAAAATAACACAATTGTTATTCATTAGAATTTTATATTCTTTTTATTAATAACATTTATTCTAAATGCTAAATTTTGCGAGGAGCTTAAAATTACAGTTCATTCAAAACCGTTTATAATATGAGTATTCATTTCAATAAATCATTTTACATTTTGTTTACATTGTCATGCACTTGGTTTTACTCTCCTTACAATTAAGCTATTATATCAAGAATAATATATTGTCATTTTTTAAAAATAAACTCGTGTTAAGAGTGGTACCAGCCAGTATAAGAACAAGTTTTAAAATTATAGTGATTTATGGGTTTTTTTAGAGCAAAATT
>BMAV01012620.1:0-88996 GCA_019973955.1 Trichonephila inaurata madagascariensis
TTTTTTTTATATTACTTGTTTTCTTCTAATTCTTCAAAGGTTTCTGGTTATTTATTTTGACCTTACCTGTCTTTTCTAGCTTTCTTCGGGATTTTTCCCGCATAGTTGCTCTCCTCTCTAATTCAGTTAAGACTTCTGATGTTAGTTTTTTTACGCCCAGTTGGCTTGCATTTTCTGCCCTGAGGAATAGGGCTGTGCTTCCATGTTCTGTGCTGGTGGAGGCAACCGATGGTTGCGTATCACAGCACCTTCTTTCTGTCGTTTAAATTTCACGTCTATAGCATGTCGTCTTCTTGGTGTTACAACTTTAATTGCCAGTAGTGTATAAACACTGTCCATAAAAAAACTGTCAATTTTATCGATAGTCTCGTGTTATGGATGGATGCCGTGGTTGGATGTTAAAGATGATATGGAATGAACTATCCCAGCTCAATTATTAATATTTGATTGCAATATTAACACTCCACATTAGATACAAAGGTTACAAACATTTTTTTTGTTGTTGTTGTTTTAATTTTATGCTTCATTAAACAGTTTTCATATCTTTCTCTTGAATGCAACATTTTGAAGACTCATAAATTTTACTCTTAATTCAAGGAATCCATGAAAAGCAAGGGGGTTTACAGAGAGAGATTAAGTAAGAAATTAAAAATTGCTGGTGCATTGTAGCAATTTTTATACGATTTTAATTACTTAAGGTATCCGACTACGTTCGGAACCGTGCTTTTGCAAAAGCGTATAAATGGATAATATTTATGATATTTGGTCTCACTTAGATTAGAAAATGTATATAAAATTGTTTTAAGAATAGCATTACAATAAAAAGTTATTTAAGTACACTATTTTGACAAAAAAATGAACATAGAATGACCCATTTTTAAAATTTTTTCCTTTTGCAAAAAATGCTTCTATTATAATAATATTTTGCCTGTCTATAGCTCAGACCACTGTACAGAGGCTAAACTAGAATGTTTGAAATATATAACTTAGAAGTGGGTTTATCCATGTTTTACGACAACAGAGGAGAAATTTTAAGAAAAAACGCCGATAATTATTTCAATGGGTTGTAACTCTGAAAATAATGTGTGTGAACTTTTCAAAAATTATAGTTGAGTTCTCTGTACAGAAGTCTGAGCTGTATACAGGCAAAGTATTATTATAATAGAAGCATTTTTCACAAAAGGGGAACATTTTGAAAAAAGGTTATTCTAAGTTAATTTGTTACCGAAATATTGTATTTAAATAATTTTTTTCTGTCAAAATGTCCTTAAAACAATTTTATACATGAGTTCTAATCCAAGAGACACTAAATATCACGAAATTTATCCATTTATGCACTTTTTAAAATCACGGTTCCGAACGTAGTAGGATACCTTAAACAATATTTTATAAGAGCATTTTCATAAATATAATAATTGTTTAGTATTTCGAAACCCATTACAGAATATGCGCAGCATTTTTTGTTGTAACGATGATTTTAAAAATAAACATTTATTTGCAGCCCCTTTGTTTCCAAATACTGTGCATGCAGCTTATTATAATACAACATAAACAGTTTAAAACTTATTTTCATTGATAATCGTTGTTAGCTAACTTTGAAAGAAATGTTTTAAATTAAAATATTACTTATACGAAAGAAGAAAAGGGACATTGTGAAATAAGTCGGGAAACTTTGCAATAATAACATTTGTCATAATTGCTTTTTACAAAAATAAATGGTTGGTTTTTCTTTTGGCACTGCTCCTTTCAAAGTGTATTGTGCCAAATTTTCATTTCTTTATTTTTCTCTTTTGAAGAAGAAATATCACTTTCTTGTTTATATATCGAAAAGAGATTTTCTTCTTTTAAGAAATATTTTTATAACGAGATCTTAATTTTTTTATTATTTAAATCAATGAACTAACCTTTAAATTTATGGGTGTCACACACACATAATGCTTTATTCAACATTTTATCTTTGTTTTGCTGTTAGCAATAAACAAATTTATTTTATTTATTAAATCAATGTAAATGGCAAAAATTGCGAAGTTTGAATTAAATATTTAAGCAAATGGATATCTGAAAATTAATAGAGTATCTGAACATTTTACGGAATACGATTAACTTCGAAACTAATCATACTTGTTTATTACGGTTTCTTACTGCCGAATCAAAAATTTCAGTAAATGCAGTAAACATTATTTAATACATTTTCAGTCAGTTATTCTATATATCTGTTGATTATTAGGAATCCTAACCTACTAGTGGATGCTGATATGATAAAAATAGATTTAGTTAGATTATTATTGAAACAAAAATATATTTTAATAATTAATAAGAATAATCAGCTTGTATATTTTTTCAAAAAATTATTTCATATTTTTGAACTTATAATTCTAACGCTTTCTTTGTATTCATTTGATAGATTTAACATTAATGTTACTTTAGTTATTATTAAAATTCATTAAATAATAATTGAAGACATAATTAATTCAATTCAATTAGTATTTATTAATAATTTAGCTAATAAAAATTTTAAATAGTTATTAATTATATTATAATCAATAAAATTATTATCAAACTGTATTCACAAATTAAATTTAATTAAAACTTCTTTCAATCCATAAATGCAAACATTTCATGAAATTTATTAAACTTGTCGGCACTATTTTGGATTTTCAAGAAAAATTCATTTTTATAATGAAAAATTTTTAGAACTTAACAAATTTATTTGGAAATCATAAAAAAAAAAATTTCTAATAAAAGCATTATCTTTTAAATTTGTATCTTATTTACAAAATGTAAATGCTAAAATCCATGTTATTATGCATAATGAACACATTAAGGTATCCGACTACGTTCGGAACCGTGATTTTAAAAAAGCGCATAAATGGATAATTGTCATGATATTTAATGTCACAGAGATTAAAATACATGTATAAAATTGTTTTAAGGACATTTTGACAAAAAAAGTATTTAAATACAATATTTCGGCAAAAAATTAACTTAGAAAAACTTTTTTTCAAAAAAAATATTCTTTTTTTTATGAAAAATGTTTCTATTATAATAATAATTTGCCTGTATATAGCTCAAACCTCTGTACAGAGGCTCAACTATGATTTTTGAAAAATTTTCATTATTTTCAGAGTTACCACCCATTGAAATAATTATCGGCGTTTTTTTCTTAAAATTTCTCCCCTCTGTTGTCGTAAAACATGGATAAACCCGCTTCTAAGTTATATATTTCAAAAATTCTAGTTGAGCCTCTGTACAGAGGTCTGAGCTATATACAGGCAAAATATTATTATAATAGAATCATTTTTCACAAAAGGAGAATATTTTAAAAATGGGTCATTCTATGTTCATTTTTTGTCAAAATATTGTACTTAAATAATTTTTTATTGTAATAATATTCTTAAAACAATTTTATATACATTTTCTAATCTAAGTGACAGTAAATATCATAAATATTATCCATTTATACGCTTTTGCAAAATCACGGTTCCGAAAGTAGTCAGATACCTTAAGTTGGATATAATGTTTGAGATCTCATAAGACATGTGTGTGTGTGTGTGCTTATGTTTAGGTACCATTTTTTAAAGAAGTATCTTAAATATGTGAAATATTTCTTGCACATATCTAAAACAATACATACACAAAACATAGTGAACCAATTTTTTCAGTAAAATATTAAGATAGTTTTTTTAAAAAAATTACAAAACTTTGTAATTTTGAAAATTTTTATTTTTTGTCCCTTTTTAATAGAAAGAACTGTTTTTTTAAAAACTGTGTACTACTTCGACTAAAAAAAATAGGATCACTATATGCACAGATATCCTACATAGAAATATAAAGAATTTGGAACCATATAGTGCAATGTTTTTTTTTATGTGTACCTAAAAGCAAAAAATTATGCTTTGGAGAAAAAGAAAAAAACTAAACATTTGTATAAACGCTTGTTTACACTTTTGTCAAGTACCTTTTTCATATTTTAAGGTTACTTTATCAACAAACATATCAATGTTATACATTTTTAGATTCAGAAAAATATGCACTGTTTTTTAATACTAAAATTGAAAAATCGATTTTTTTGAATGTGTGTGATGTGCAGGTTCTCTTAAATTTATCAATCATGAAATTAAAATAATCAAGACACTCTAAATATAAAATTGGAATAAAAAAAATAACAATAAATGTATTTGACATGTCAAAAAACAGTTATGTTACATTTGGTCGAAGAAAGCATTTTAATTAATAAATTGGAGCAATCATAAAAATATTTATTATGCTTAATTTTTCTTAAATGTCTTAGAAAATAAAAGTATATTTTTTTCTAATATCTTAGACAAAATTTTTATGCAATGAGAACCAGGAAAAGTTTAAGTATAATTATTTCAAGTTAACATACGGATAGTTGAAACATTTATTACATTTATTTGAAAAGAAAAAAAAGGCATTTCTTCCGAAGAAAAATGTAAACTCACATGAAAATAAACTCACAAATATCATGAATGTAAACTCACAAATTATTTAGAAACTCACATTTTTCATCTGCTGATATAGACCTCGTATTGCTTTAGAATATGACGTTAATGAACAATAAAGCAATTTGATTTTTTTTAATTCAAAATCATGTATTATTTCAATAATATATTTTAAAGACCGATATTAAACTTATATGTATTCAAAAAAAACTATAAGCATTTATTATACTCTCCAGCATATGATGCAATTTAAGAGTTAATATTTTCATGATTATTTCCCTCTTACAAAATCAAACCTGCTGCTCATTAAGATATCCAACTACTTGCAACTTTTTTTAAGAAAATAGAGATATGAGGATTTTTTTGTGGTTTTTAGATTTATTTAGTACTTTTTAAGAAAAATATGCTAAAATTAAGAACAGAAAAAGAAATTATTATTACTGAAATGGGAAAAAAATTGGTAAAAATATACAAAAAAAATGCATAAACTGGACCCATCCTGTACAAAAAGTTTATGAACAATTTTTCAATTTTGATGTGTTGCTTTGCATTTCACTTTTGAAATTACCTTCAGGATGAAAGATATTTTAAATTTTACAAAAATTAGTGCATTTTATCTTACAAGTTTTATGAAATTGCTTAAAAAAAACAGTGATTATATTCTCATAAGTGACTGTAAATTTTGTAATAAAACAGTGATTGATAAATCTGAAAGTTAAAACACTTCTGCTATTATACAGAACACACAAAATTTCAGTTACCAATTTTCAAAACTTTGAGCAATCACTGTCCCCGTTTGAGCATTTTCGAAAGAAAAAAAAAACACATTTCGAGAAAAAACGCATTTTAAAGTATGACATATCGCTTTAAGCAGTGGCATCGGCTTTTACTAAAACACTTGTAGTTTTTGTTCTAGTGATTGGAAAATAACAAACTTGGTATTTTTATAAAACTAATAAGATGGCCTACATAAAATAGAATCATAAAAAAAAAATTGTTAATTTTTGGCAAAATTCACAATTTTAGGGTAGTCCTGAACTTTAGTACCTGAACTACAAAATAACGATCTAAAAAGCAATCAATTACCTTTAGAACCAGATCTAATTCTCGTAGAAGCAGCTGCAACGCTGCATCTCCTTCCAGCTGCTGTAGAAATTGCAGCACTATTCCGGCGGCGGCCGCCTTTTAGACAAGGAGCACTGGCTCTTCGATACCAGCTCATCCTCTTCAAGAAGTATATAGATCCAAGAAATTAATATATTTATCACGTGCAATATATGAAAGTTCTAAAACCAGGACTATTTACAACAGTGAAAAGTCAAATACAGCCAGTAACACTTCGCACAGTTCTTTGCGGAAAATTCTGTACAATACGTTTGTATCCAGTCTAGCTATCTTTTTTGGAGACTGAGACATAGAAACCAAATGATTCGATTTTGTACAACTATACTATCCAGAAGAGAAAGCAGATGGCTTCTATTAGATGTCAGAATATATTCTACCATAGACAATTCACAGGCATATCTCTCAGTGATTCTTTCGTCGAATTTCAATTTTAAGTCGATCAGCTATGTGTAGAATCTCCAATTGATTTTTATTAGAAATACTGAAAAGAAGAGGTAAAAAATGTCGGTGAAAAAATCAGTCATCACAGCACACAATGTTGTGTTTGTTTGTTTTTTTACGATTTTTAATATATATCGTTTGCAACGAACAAATAGTCATCAGTATTTCTTATATTTTGACACATCGCGATATTGGAAAGCAAAATAAAATCCAGCACAGAGTGACAAACATTCGAAAAGATAAATCAAAACGTTCAAAATAATCTTTCCAATGCTCACAGATCGTACAGTGAAGTGTCTTAACGTCAGGATCACTGACTGGGAATATTGAAGAGCTTTAGTAGCTTTCACCCCAAAAAATAAATGCCGGAAAGTAGTGAGCCTACAAGCTGACTGACCTTACGGCTCAAAATATCCCAGTATCGCCACACGCCTTCAACTCCGGCGATAATTTTCAAAATACTGAATGTTTTTACATCTGCATATGTTTGAAAGTTCCCAAGTGCCCGTATTTCCTGTTACTTTCCCATCGCCGCTGTGGTAAACGTTCCAAATTTGCCGCCATCATTCTTTTTTTTTTGCTTTCTTCGCCCTTACCATTTTTTTTATTCTTTTTTAAAAACCATAATCTACTCTCGTAATTCTTGCTTCTGCTTTCTTCACTCGAACGGAATCAGAAAGCTGACGGATGTTTTGTTTCTTTTTCTTCGAGAAAAAAAACTGGGTTGCGAAAGTGTATTTTTAGGTTTTTGTTTAAATCTCCTATAGCCTTAAATAGAGCAAGATACTCGATGGTTCTTAAGATATTAGATAAACAATTTTTTTTAAAGGGAACATGGTACGATTCATAAAAAAAAAATCTTTGAGTTAAGGGGGTTCACCCACGTGACGGCCTGTTTTTTTTAAGCATTTTTAGGAAAATTTTTTTGACGACCAGTAAAATGATAGAACTTAACGTTTTTTTTTTAATTTATTTATATGTAACTTACGAGTATGTATATAAACGTTGAGCCAAAAATTTCCAGTAGAAAGTGAGTTATATAGTGCTCTGAACACACACCCCGCGAAAAAATGGACGCTCATTTCCTCCACCATTCCGGCTGATTGGCTTGTCTGAAAAATTAAAAATTAACGGCGTTTTAATCTATAAGCTTAAATGCACCTAATGAACTGTACTCAATTGAAAATATCAAAAATTGGATTTTTGGTAGACCTCTAAAGAAAAAGTTTCAAATTTCGTGGGTTTTTTTTTTTTTTTTGCTATGTTTTTATTAAAAAAATAAAAATATTTTGAATTTTGGAATGATCGTAGTCCATTTGGTGCGTATGTATGTGCTGAGTCTACCCTATAAATTTGAAGACATTCGGTTTAACCGTTCTTGAGACACAATGGGGGAAAGCTCGAAAAACACAGTTTTGAGAAAAACGCGTTTTAAGTTTCAAGACCGATTAAAACAATGAAACTCTTAACTTAGCGCTACGAATAGCTGCTCTTTTTGCACCTGCTTCTTTATAACGGCTTCTAATTTTAAAAAAATCACTTTACCATCGTATTCTAGACATGTTAAAAAAAAATTTATGAAAAAAAAAATTTTTTTTTTTTTTTTCTTGACATTTTGAACCCATCATACGGATGAATCCCCTTAATAGTTTATACAATTTTTTGGTTGCCCCTGAATGTATGTATTATGTAAAAGTTTTTTTTTTTTTTTGTGCTTAAAGTACTATAAAAAGATAACCTTTGGAAAAATTGAAGGAATCCACCAAAGGAAAATTCATGAAGTGATTTTAAAATGTTACTCCCACAATAATTGACGAACACACGTGAAATTTGATTTACAAGTAAGTCGAACTATGCATAACAAAAGTTGATATGGGTTTTCTACTAACATGATTGATATTCGAAAAAAAAAACCTTTTATAAATGCTTCTTCAAAATTCTTTAAAAAATGTATAAATTCTAAACTCTACTATTTTTAAAAAATAAGTTTTGCTTTCATTCAAAATTGCATACCAACTTCTGTTACATGTATTAATAGGAATAGTTCAAAAAATATCAAAGCATTTTCCTAAAAGTAAAAAGCATTTGAAATGAAGAAAAACTAGTGATTTCTTCTTTCCAAGATAAATCAGTTTAACGTTTTTATTTGTGTGAATAAAAACGAATATAGAATATACTAGCTGGTATACCAGTTATTCGCACGGGTGAATTGAAAAATTAAATAATTGAAGGATAAAGAAGTTTTTAATGAGTTAATTTTACGTGAATCGCAAATTAAACAAAACAAAAAAAAAGCTTTTTGCATATCTCAGCTGAACAAAACAAAAAAAAAACATATATATTTTTTTAATTTTCAGACTATAACAGCTAATAAAAAGGATTTTTTTTATTTATAACGCCCCGTAACTCCTTTGTGGGTCGATTTTTGAAAACACCTTCCTAAGCTGATTTCTGCTCAGCAAAAATAACACATTGTTACAAATTTTGTGTAATAAACGCTTAAAATAGTGAAAATAATTTATATCTTTAAATGTGTAATCATTGGCATCATTTTTGGCGACCCTGTTGGCAAATTGGCGATTGATTTAACGGTGCAGAAGGTGATATGCCGTAACGCCCACTGGTGAGGAATTGCAACAAAGAGGATAGCACAAAAACCTTCTCCACAAAAAAATACAAATGCATGCCAATTTTCATAGTGATCGGTTGAACGGTGTTGGAATGAAGCGATTTCATAATACAAACATCCATTTTTATATGTATAGAAAATAATAAATAATAATAATAATAAATTATAGGTTTTTTTACTAAAATATCTCAAATTTAACGAGGCAATAGAAAAATATATAAAGAATATATAACCTAGGCTAAAAACATTAATTCAATTTTTTTACCGATTTTTGTCAATTGAATCGTTCTGTGTCCCCTCAAGGAAATAGAGTAATGCAATATACAGTGAAAATCGCTTAACACGAAACTGAAGGGACTGAAATATTTTTTCGTCTTAAAAAAATTTCGTGTTAAAGAATATTGCAACATATATATATATATATATATATATCACCAAAATTAAGTTTATTTTATTTGCACAAATATGTATATATTTCATGAAAAATAATGGAACAAAAACATTCACAAGAACTTTTAAAAAAGTAATGTAAAATTTTCAAATTTTTTGAAAACCAAAACACGATTGAGTTTTTGGAAAATAATCTGATTTTTTTCTTTGCATTGACTTTTTTAGCATCAAATTGTTCGATATCGTTCATTTTGTTATTCATTTCACCATTGAAATGTGCATCTAAATAACTGCGCATACTTTTCATGACGTTCCTCTTTCGGATGACGTGAGAACAGGAGATGCATTATTCATTTTATTTCCGACATCAATGATATTTTTTGAACTTTGAAAAAACTCTGAAATGTGTGTCTTTGACTGCCATAATTGGGGTTGTACACACATTATCATCATCTACTACAATGAATTCTTCCGATAATACAACAGGTCAGTCCAATCTGGCTGGTGTTTTCCGTATTTTGTTCATTCCCAGAAGGGAATCTTTTCGAGATATGCGATTTTCGTTTCGTGTTAACAGAAACAAAATGTATGAAAATACATAATAGTTTGTCGAGACCGTTGTATTATTTCGTGTTAACCGATATTTCGTCCACGTTTTCGCCTTAAACGTATTTCACTGTATGTTTCTCTAGCAATTGAACGAATAAGACATAACGTAAACTAAACACATATTAAACAAAGAAAAAAATTATAAAACATTACAGCAAAATGGCACATACAGTCTTCACAGAAAATTAGAAAGGCTCTTTCAAGTAATTAATAACATTTATTTTAAGTTACATTATTCGCTTTAAATGATACAATTTACATGGGCTAGGAAACAACACGTAGTTTTGAATCTCATGTTGAAACAGTTAACGTAATTATCTCTAATTTTTTTTAAAAAATATTTTATCATTTGAATTTTATATGAATTTTCAATCATTCAACTGCTTCGAAAATATAAGTCCTCCCTTTTAATTAGTTTTAATTTTCCTTTCAGTCCTGAAAATATGCTTCTTTCAATATTTTTTAAGTATCCAATTCAGTATTTTTTACAAAGTATTACTTATAACAGAGGAGGGAAACCCTTTTACCATCAGAAACAACATTATAATTAATCAGTAATAAAGGAGGTTGCAAAAGCACTAAAAGACGCCTATTGATGATGTTCTTGATTTTCCAAGTTTTAAATTGCATCTTTTCGAGATTTACCTTCTAAATTGAAGAATTTATGTTCTTTGTGTCAGATAGTGTGAATTGGATTTCGTTTCTGAAAGTAATAAAAACCGTATCACACAACAAGCACGTCATTTTATCTTTCATAAAAGTGAAGAAAAATTGAACTTCTACTCTACATAAAATGTTCTATTTTTCTCGTATAACTTTTTTCTTGAAATTTGAGATGATAGTTAAAAATATATATATATAAGATAACATCTTAATAAATAACAAAATATTTTACACACTTACTAGAAATATATAATACAGTGTTTTAGTAAAACTATAGAATATATAAGTATAACAATAACAACTGTATGGCTATTATAATTGTACAAGTTTGACAAACGACAAATCACAATTGTCTTTTAACGAACATTAACAGTAAGAAAACAGCTTTTGTGTTACAATCTAGTAACATATGTCCTGTGTTGATGCAGTAGGTGATGTTCCATTGTTTAAAGCAGAGGTCGCCGTAGTGGTGGTCCGCGAGAAAATTTTGCTGGCCCCCAGAAAAATGTGGAATATACTCACTTATCACGTTAAGTTACGTTTTAAGATGCATTGATTGCGTTCTTAGATCACAACTTTTTTTTTATATAAATACATTTAACATTCACAAAATCCTATTAGTGGTCCATGGGATTTAAATTATGAATTTTCTGGTCCATGAGGTCAAAAAGTTTGGCGACCGTTAGTTTAAAGTATACATTGGGTTATGACCAGCATTAACCATTGAAGCTTACATTTATTTCTGTAAATTTTCCAATTTTCTTTAACTAGACAAAAGAATATCACTTATTACAAATTAGCTCCCGTGAAGGTCTCACGTTCCCCATTTATGACCACTTACCCCATACACTTTTAATACATTTATTTCTGTAAATTTTCCAATTTTCTTTAACTAGAGAAAAGAATATCACTTATTACAAATTAGCTCCCGTATAGGTCTCACGTTCCCCATTTATGACCACTTACCATACACTTTGAATATTCTTATTGCTCATATTAGGAAGACATTATCAAAAAACTCCCAAAACTAATTTGAATCTTTAATACGGACTTGTATTATATTTATAAAATTTGTGATATGAAAGCGAAATTCGGCATTAGTACATAAAATATTAGGCTATGCAGTGAAACTTGGGTTAAAATTAAAGTTTTCTTCTTTTGAAATCTCGGGCAAGTTAATTTCTTATGCCAATCATAAAAATTTAAGACTGGTATTTAATGCATAAATTAACAAACAATGCCTAGATATTACATTAAAAAATTAATTTCGAGAACCGCAGCAAACAAATATAACCCTATGAATAAGTTTATACTTATATTGTTATATATTTGTAAAATATTGTGACTTTTTTTCCCCGCCGAGTTGATACATTTGCAGTGAAACAAGTTTTACAGGATAACTCATGTACTTTGTTTATATGACACATTTTGAAACAACACGGAGGCTATGTGTGTGTGTGTGTGAAAAAGCCCTCTTTACATTTTTAGGAAACCATACACTATTGTGTGTGAAGTAATCCAACAACTTTTGTACTTTAAGACTAAACTCACACGATTATGCTTTTATAGTTATTTCCTAAATGGATTAATTTAATATCTCAGCAATTCAAAAAAACAGTGGCGTACTCAGAATTCTTTTATGGGGAAGGGATATATTTTTTTAAAAACACATAGACGAAAACACCGAAGTATAGTACCTTTATAGTAAAAGTTAAAAATCTATGGGGCAAGAGGGGATTCAACCCCTAATCCCGACACTTTAGTATGCCTCTGTAACAGTGGCGTAACGAAGAATATTAGGGACCCCCTGCAAACTCAGGTTTTAGGCCCCAAGCCCAAATACGTACTTAGTGTCAGTCAAGTTTTGGGGTCCCTAGAGTCTCTGCTCCCCCCCCCCCCGCAATATGCGGGGGTGTAATTTACGCCACTACACTGTACAAAAGAACGGAAGTATTTAGTACGTTTGTGATGCCCCCCTGCCCTGGGGTATCATCTCTTCATCCACGCGATCTAGATTTGTAGGAATAAATGATTGACCACTCGAACTCTCCATAATAAATCTAATTTATTATTGTCTCAATATATATTAATCAATGCAGCACAAGTCTTACTAGAGCAATCAAATTAGTAGTGATACTACGTAATTAACAATTCTAAGTTACATTAGCACCTGAAATCCTTCTCACTATCTTTATGAGAAATTAACTTCAGAACCTTTATCTATAGTAGATTCCTTAACAAGCTAGAGTTCGTTCTATAATTACACTTTAATAAAGTAATCTCTTACCAATATAACACGGCGATCAGCACCCAAGCTTTATGTCTTCCTCTTGTATTCTATTCTTTTAATAATCATCTTCTATATATATTATTATGCGACTTTATCCAGCTTCTATTCAACTTTCTGGCTTCTAGCCGACTGCTATGTATGACTAACTCACGAACGCTAAAGCTCCCTTATATATCTGTTCACTAATCTGCATATAGCGTTTTCTGCTTGAGAAGGTTGGATTGAAATGCCATGCTGGCCCCAAAGATTCCCCAAGATTAGTTAGATGGCGCGATAAAGCCCCGTCACACGTTATATTCTTTAAAGAAATGATTTTTTAAAGAATTGGTAACAGAGGCAATAACACATCATACACTAAGTGGACTACTTTATGATAATCAGATATACTATAACTATATTGTCGCATGAGAATAAGGCTAGTTCGATACAAAAAAAAAAAAAAATAGTTTCTGAGAGGTACAGGTGAATTGCTTCTAAATACTAGAGGGAAAATTCTCATTTTTATAACTTCTTAAACCATGAAGATAATTACATGACATTGTACCTTTAGGGCTTAATGACATAAAAAATTCAAATACGTAAGCCAAATGCCCACAATACTTCTTTTTTTCCCCTTTTCCTATTTTCGAAAAGTTATGTGACAATTGATCGATAGTTAATTGTATATTAAGCATCTTCCTGGAATGCAGTTAATTTATTTTTGAATATTTCCTGAAATACTGGCGGTGAATTGTATGAATTTTGGAATGATTTCAAGGCATAAAAAGTTCAAATATCTCAAAAAATTTTAGCTTTTTTTCACAAAACTATTAAAAATAATTAATATTTTTTAGTTACTTAGGAAAGGAATATAACTATCTATTAAACATCTTTTAGAAATGTTGGTTACAAAATTTTATCTCATATCAGACATTTTTAGTGCTTCTGTAACACTTTTGGAGCAGCCATTAATCACTCGAATTCAAACATTTCAAAACACTATTTTATGAAATTTAAAATTATTTTATAATGAGAAATCGATTACATATTTAAAAAAGGCAATCTTAATGAGGAAATTTGTCTTTGAGCTTTTAACAGTGATATCACTTTCATCTAGCAAAGATCATAGAAGTTTTGGGGCTTTATTTTGACCATTCTTCATAGACTCTAAACATCAGTTAAATAAGTATTCAGAAAATTTTAATGTACTTTTGCTCTTCAAGCACAACAGGTAAATATTTCTAAATGTCCAAAATTTGTTTTATGTTTATTTCAGTTATGATTCCCAAAGTTTTATGTCCCAAACAATTTACTTAATTATTGTAGAATTTCTCAACTTACATGCACTTATTCCATGAAAATAGCACAGAAATGAAACCATAAATAAAATAAAAATGTACCACATATTGAGAGCATTATCCATTAATGTCACAAGTTTGTTGAACTCAGCGGTGCAACAGCCAATGAAGGCCAAGGCCTACCTCAGTTTACGTAACCTTAGGCGCTGGGGTGCATGTGCAGATGTTTCAGTTAAGTGGTCAGTCTGATGCGAAACCCCCAGTGTTCAGTTCCCAAGCAAGCTTGGTACTCATTTATTGATCCACTGAAGGGATGAAAGGCTCAGTTCACCTTACCCAGCCTGGATTTGAACCCCAGATCTGTGGTGTGGAAGTGCAATACACTACCCCTTAACCACTGGGCTTCACTACAAATTTGTTATGGCACTAAAAATAACCACTACACATTTGCAGGTATGTTTACATCATGAAATAAATTACACTTAGAAATATTGGAACTTAAAACTTTCACATAGCATCACGATGACTACTGAGTTCTTGGATAGTTCAAATACATTAAAATTTAATTAAATAAAAAGAGGTTTTGCTGCTTTAGTTTTTGAAAATTCATCCTTTTTTTAAGATGCATGTTATGTGCAGATTTAACACCAAACACAAAAATCTCACTACAAGTGCATTTTTAAAAATAACTTATTTGATATGTGGTCTCTATTGCACAGATTTGCTTATAAATACTCAAGCTACAAGAGCCCAAATGTCATGACAATATGTGCAAAACAAAAGTTTAAAAAATGAATATATTATGGAAATTAAATTTTGATTTAAAAGTGCATTTTTAATTTCTAGTAAAACTTTCAAGTCTCTAGTGACAAAAATTCCACTGCTGTAAAAGTTAAATACATACTTAAGAAATTGACTTAAATGGCTTTGGGGGTTCTATTTAAGCACAATTTTCATGGAACCAGCCACAACTGTGAGATTATATATAAACAATGCAATAACATAAAAACATTTGCAATTAATATATAAAGGTCCAGAAATTTTTTATTCATTGACTAAAAGGGAATATGGAATTCTTTTTCTTCATAAATTAAGAAAATTATTAAGATTTTGATGCCTGGGGAAGAGGCTCATAACACACTATTTTATAAGTATAATGATATATATTATTATTGATTCCTTTTTTCCAGAAATCAAACTTTTCTGTTTTATATTTTCCTAATAATTATTTCAAAAATTATTTTTGCTTTGCTCCCCCCTCCCTCTAAAAAAAGATGCATAGCAAATAGTTTTTTTCCCCAATATTTCTATCCTACACATAGTATATATATCCTACATAAAATAAAGATTTTAAAAAAAGCATACCTTTGCAAATAATTATAATTACTCATCAAAATATTTCACTGTATTTAATTTAATAATACACCATTGAATTATTAAGCTCAATCAAAATTTTTATTATTTGTACATGAACAATCTGCGCAGCTCTTACATGAATCTTTTTCAACACTAGAAGGTACATGATTAGGTGTCCATATACCTAAACTCTGTGAGGCATAAAAGTCCATAGGATATTTTTCTTGCCACTCTATTTCTTTCATGCAAGCAGCAAGCTCATATGGAGAAAGCAATGGTTTGCCAAAGGCATAGCCCCAGTCAATAGATAATCTTGGACATGCTACCTGAACCCAAGCTTGAATATCATTGAACATTTTCAATTTGTCTGGAAATATTTCAGATAGTAGGACAGTGACAAAGTTTTTGTTACTTTTCTTGAGAATATTCTGAATATTATACATAACATTAGGGTTCCCTTGTCTTCCTAAAGTACCTAGTATAAGTCCAAAGTTTTGGCTGGATGCAGCAAGTTGTACTTCTTTACGCCGGATTTGAGTCATTTTCTCGTAATCATAATACTCTCTAGTAATCTTTTTATCATAAGGATTATATCTGTAATGAAAAAGAAAATGTAAATATAATAAAAAAATTTAACACAATATAATAAAAATGAATGCAAAGCACAGAATTCATTTTTAAAATTTTCAAATTGATAGTATTATAAATTACAGATCTACTATTAAGTTATCTAGTGTCTAATTAAGTCAACTGCAAATTATTCTTCCCAATTTATAATTTCTACTGAAACTTTAGTTTACAATAACAGTTTTTTAAAAAAAATTTTAAATCATATTTACTGTGATAATTTACATGTACGAAATTTGTCTATACTGCCAGTTCTGTACTAATAAAGGATATAAAGGGGGAGGGAAGAGGAGAAATTTATGAATAATTATTTTTTTTCCTCTCAAAATTGTTGTTACATTATTAAAGCATATTTACAAAATAATATAGTTAACTTACAGATAAATTATCCAACTATATAAAATTAATTAGATTAAATAGCAAATTATTCAATATTGTTAACAATCTTATTAAAAAATGCAGCCCTTTCAGAACGTGGAAATCGACTTCATGCTTTCATTTTACTTTTTATAAATAACTACATAGAGCATGTGCTGTTAATGTTTAAAGCAGGGGTGTCAAACTCAAAGGCTAACTTGGGCAAACAAACAAAGTTTAACTTTTGATGGGCCTCCAAAAAAAATCAATATTCATTGAAACATAAATTTATTTTAAAAAATACATTGGGTGAAATTGCACATGGTAGTAAACATAAATAAAAGAAGAAGAAAAATTTAATGTTCACGTCCTCACGCTTGACATATCTCTTCTCTGCAGCTATCTTTCTTATTTCGGGAGAAATTTTGATAGTTTATCATGTATTATTTTGTGCTGATATACTGGGCGGGCCACAAAGACATTAGCTGTGGGATGCATGCGGCCCGCGAGTTTGACACCCCTGATTTAAAGTATACAATCAAAAAATTTCATCAAAGTTATTCGAATCATGAAAAGAAAACAATGACATCAGTTTTATTTAATTTAAACTTTTTATAAATATTTTTTGTATATATTGCATTGTATATTTTCAACATATTACTGGTAATATCCTGGCACGGCCCACTTCTGTTTTTGGCACCAAATTGAAAAACCTATGATTTTCAAAATGGCGATCAGATACTAAAAAGCTGTAAAAACCATTGGTTTCCAAACTGCATCATGGACAGAAACATTGAGAAAAGGGGTGGTTGACATAATGGTCAAAAATCCTGAAATGAACTGGGTTTCTTAAATGGTGCCAGGGACGTTGGAAAACCTTTAGTAACACAATATCATATGAAAATGACACAAAAATGACGAAAAAAGCATTTCACTAGGATTCAACCATCAAATGCAAACAAAAGTAATATCTTCCCTTGCTTACTAATGAAACTGCACTTTTGGAAAACAAACATTTGGAGTCAAAATTATTGGCTTTCCAGAGTTTTAAAAGCAAGACCTTTTATAACTAGTAAGCTAGTTATAAAAGTGGAGCTAGTATAACTAGTGGAGCTAGTAATTATTTCTAAAACTCATTACTGTCTCTTTAAAATAATAGAACAAAAATATTTTGTTTTAATAATTAATAACCAAACAGAATTTTTGGGATTGTGCAATGTACCTGTCTTTGAATATAAAGTTGTGGCCGCGGTAGCCGAGTGGTATAGGTATCGGATCGTGGCTTGCCTTGTCACGAGTTCGAGCCCAATACCACTAAAGACCCGCCGTGTAGGGCAGCGATGCACGTTAAATCTGTCGAGAGCTGAAACGTCCTCCCGTTGGTGTGGTGTGGTAGTTAGGAGAGGGGGGTGCCAGCTCAGGTGTAGTCCACGTCACTTGACCATGGTTCAAAATTACGTGGTCCGTCGCCAAAAGCCCTCGAGTAGCTGAACAGTGCGACGTTAATATTCAATCAATCAATCATTGAATATAAAGTTAATACCCAACTAGTTTTTCTTACCTATGTATTTATCATTAGTACATGATAGTTAAAAGGCTTTTTTCATTTATTTCACATTCAATTGAAAATTTGGAACTAATTTGATAACGGGGTAATTGCGCCAAGTTCTGCTAGGCGTGATAAGGATCACGCCAAGCAGCGCTTCTTGTTGCTGAATTGAAATTCAATATGGTGTCCTAGCGGTAATTTAATGATACACAATAATTTAAAAGAATTGTTTTGAAATACATTGTGAAATGTATTTAAAATAAAGGATATATATAAGAAGAGATTGATAGTAAACCAGATCAATCAATAAATAATAATATTATCCAATAAAAAGTAGTATGTAGTAATAATAGTATTATAAGCAGCATATAATAATCTGAGAATATTATTTTATCGTAATTATATATAATATTCATATAGTACAATTTTATAATGGTTATTAGAAATAATAATCATATAGTATAATTAAATAGAATTATTAAAAAGAATAATCGTCGAATTGTAAAAAAATAAAAATAACGCATAAGAACTCGTAATACATAACTATAAATAAAGAACATAAGAATAGCTATAAATAAACAACAGAAATAGTTATAAATAAATGCTAAAAGGAACAATTATAAATAACAAATATTATATGATTAGTACACATAGTAATAATTGCATTTTTTTTCATTATGAATAAAATAATTACATAATGTATGTTAAAAGTAATTTAGAATATCAATTACATAGTAGTGAAAGCTTGCAATATGAAAAACTTGCATTGTAAGTTCCTGCAACGAATTTCATCGAACAAAGAACATAAAAAAAAACATTTTTAAAACAAAAATAAACTATTTATAGTGATAATTAAAAGCACAACACTTATTCTTTTAAGAAATAAATATTCTAGTACTCACTCATTTTAGAAATATCAATATTCGAAAATAGAGAATTAAACAGAAGACGCAAGTAATAGAAAAATTATACTGAAAATGTTTAAATTCTAACAGAAATAAGAAATTTTTATTAATATCGTCTGAAAGTAAAGGGTTACGACAGGAAAAAACGAATTAAAGTTATTTCTAATATAGGTTATCCCCATGGCAACCACATCAACAGATGATAAAAATATTACGGTAACCATATTGTAATATTATCGCCCATCTTGGCGAACATAAACAACAGCTTGGCGCTACTACCCCCGATATCAAATTAGCACGGAAAATTTTTTTGAATCTTTCATTCTGAATCAAGTAAAACCATATATTTTAACCTTTTCATCCCCAATTACAAAATATAATTGTTTTGTGATGGTACATATGTGTTTGATTAGGTGGAAAGGGTTATGAAATAGCACAAGGTTTTCATTAATTTTTGCACTTCAGACTCTTTAGTACTTACGTATTAACATCACTGAGGGCAAATCTGCACCATGCGAATCACACCACTTTCCACCAAAATCTTAGATTGTTTTGGTATTTTCATATTAGCGTCACCACATGAATCGCACCTTGATATAAAGAAAACAAAGATTCTCACATGTTTTATATGAAAAACATAACCAATCAGTTCGATTGTGATGGAAAATGGGGCAGTTCAAGTGGCGCCAAATATTTTGCGGAGATGTTAAAATGCAAGTACCATTGTTTTTTTTAAATAAAACATGAAAGGATCTGTTTTTGTTGTTCTCTTTAACTGTTATATCATAGCATGATTCATGTGGCACAAATTTAGCTAGGATGAAGTTAATACATACATACTACTATCGTAGTGCAAAACATGTAGTGTCAACATGGGAACATATAGAAAACAAGCCAAATTCTGTTCTGTCATTATGTTTGTAGTTAATGTATCTTATTGAAAAAAATTGCAAATGTACAAGTTGGCAACAACACAAAAAAAGTCGCCAATTACAGCCAATAAGTATCATGTATCTGATAACTAAAATGGATCTTGAAACAAAAAAAAAATAATAAATTGACTTTTAATACAACAAATTTTCCATAAATACTGTTAAAAATTCTTATTTTCCACTTAACATGACCTGAAATAAAATGTCACAAAACACATTTCTTTTTAAATTTATTAAACAACTTTAATACATACTTGTAAAATTCTAATGAAGGGTTTGCAATCATTGCAGATTCCAAATGAAATCGTCCATCTCCAATGAATACAACTTTCTGGGCTTTTTTTATTTTTGGAGAAGTACAACCAAGCGTTTCTCCAGGAGAAAGTGGTTTTGCTTGAGGAATTTCAATGTCGTACCCCAAATTTTGAAGATCTGAAGTTACTTGCTGAATTGTAGATACAAACTGAATTGTACTCAACAATGCCAATGGACCTTTTTCAAAGTTTTTCTCAATAGTATTCATCAAATGTAAGGAATCAATTTTGATGTCAACAAAAATGTATAACATAGCAATATTTTCAGTCTTATTGACTGGTATTAAGCAGCTATGTCCATAATGCACCATCAAATCAGCTCCTAATGCTCTAGCAGTGAAATCATCAATACAACAAGCGCCATAAGTGACATCACCTAATATTATCGTTTCAACGTTAGTAAATTTCTGCAGTATATCAGATATTGTTAATGCAAATAATAATAAGCCTTCTGGAAATTGCAAAGCTACACATTTTGACTCACTTTTTTTAATCCGCCAAATTGTTTTGGGAATTTCGAAATTATAATTTACAGGAAGAATGCTAATTGCTTTCTGAATCTCAGGATTTTCTGATATTTCTAATGGAATACCAGATATTGCTTTTCTCTTGGGTCTAAAGACTTTTCTATCGGGTTTCGCAGCTATAATCACAGCTTTTGATTCCGATTCAACAACTGTTGACATGATAAATATTAAAAACTATTGAGGAGTATTATTTCATAAGCATTTAAAGTTTAAAAAGGATATTTTTAATAAAAAACAGATATTTCTTGAAGAATGCATATACAATAATTTTATGCACCTGAAAATATTTAATCTAATATGTTTTGACTGATGAACAGTTAATGTGATACATGTAACAATAAATACAAATTTTACGTAATCCACACACGTGAAAGTGAGAGATATATATAAACAAAACAGTTAGAAAGTTACATTCATTATTTCGTTAATCAGAAGACCATCTAAAATATGTGGCTTAGTATCAGCGATTAACTAAATAAAAAAAAAAATACCAGCAAATCAAATTTACAGCTATATATCATGTTTTGAAACAATTTTAAAAATTGATTAGTAACTATCAAATTATAATAATACCATGTGTATCATTTCCTTCATTATAATTTTTTCTCATCCCTATCTCCCATCATATCGAATTTTTCTCAAATCATGGTAAAAGTTACGGATTTAAAATCAAGCAACTTAAAGTTGTTTTTAAAAGCAATAACATTCTTCTTCATTTGAAACTGCTAGAAAATTTTACTCTTTAGGATAAATCTCAGTATTTCCTGAAAGGTTTGAAAAGGGCCATGATAGCTTAGTGGTTATGGGAACAAATTGAAGGCTGCATGTTACAGTTCAGAATCTTGCTACCACAGAAAACTCACCATGTACGGGAGTGATACACGTCAAATCTGTAGAGAGCTCAAAAGTCTTCCCATTGGTGTGGTAGTTAGGAGAGTGGTGCCAGCTCAGGTGTCATCCTCGTCACTTGACCATGGTTCAAAATTACAAGGTCCGTCGCCAAATGCACTCGTGTGCTTTACGGTGCATCTTTGGGCATATAAGCTGCAAGCAGCCCTCCATCCCTGTTGTGAATAAAAATGATTTGTGTGAAGGAGTGGCACAGCAGATACTGCCAAATAAACGATACCCTTAGAACCAGACGCGTAATGCTCTATTTTGTTGGAAGCACTTAAGTAAAAAATCTTCAAGCTAGATGGGTTACTGTTAAATTTTCGGCCTATTTTCGAAAATCCGGTTACACGTCCGGCCTTATTTGTTCCTTTTATCCATCAGACTTATCAGATATGGAATGGAGGCTTGCTTCGCGAGACATATGCCCAGTCACAGCACCGTAGGCCTCTCGCTCGGCAGTTCTGAGTTACTTTAATTGACTGGCTCAAGACTGAATTACTTCCACTAACGCCCAGCATCTGGTAGATGCAGCTCGCAGAATTTTAGAATTGATTTTGTTCCTTATAATCACAAATCTGATAGTCTGTGATAGGGAAATGACGAAAGGGAATTTTTTCATTCTGCAGTGTTCTTCACGGCTATTGCTGGAGAGGACTGGTTCAGGAGGTGCTGCTAAACCTGGCTTCTTCCTGATGTTCTGGAAGTTGGAATTTTTCATGGGAGAGAGCTAGGTGGCTGCTCTCTGATTGGATGCGAAGTGGAGAGGATAATGACTTCGATTGGCTGCCCAAGGGGTTCAAAAAATTACATTTGGGAAAGTGGGAGGAGCGTGTTCAGTTGATGGGAATAGGCGCCCGCGATCATCTAATTTTAGTTAGTTTAGTGTCCAGTTGGGAAATATAGAAATTAAGATAGAAATAAACCAAGTGAAAAAATATAAAAATTAACTCACTCACAATAATTTCACTCATTCAAAGATATAATAAACTAATATTAAACTTTTATGGATGTCCTTTTTTTCCGATGGCAACGGTAATACCCAAACCGGAGTGGAGAAAACACATTTAATTTCAATGGCGGCAAATCATACAGAAAATCCGGGAATCTCGATTTTGGTAATTAATATGATTTACTGTGTTTGCAGTGATAAATTTACAAGTGTTTAGTGATATTTTTTTCACCTGTAAAAAGAATTATCTCAATTTCCTTAGGTGAAAGTTCTGATCATCTCATCAAAATTATAACATGTAAACAATGTGGTTTTTTTGTTTGTTTAGGAAATACATGATGAAGACTTATCACATGGTGTTCATGCGACAATTTCTTCCAAAAATAGTTTCATAGCATATGGAGTAAAAAGAGGGGAGAAAGAAAAAGGTAAATTAACTTTCATTATTGGATTAATTTATCAATATGGACAATCATTCATTTTGATTTCTCACTTGCAGCTCGCAACCCTCCTCGGTATTTACACGAAATATCTCCAAAGTCAGCTTTATACAATGATTATGTACGAAAATTGGTCAACGAATCACATAGTAAGTGGAATTATTTTTGTTATTCTTATTTTTTGTACTTGTTGATAATATTTTAAAGTAAAAAAGTCTTGCATTTATATAATGTTTTGTTTGGAACAAATTATTTAGAATCAGAATTTCTTACATTTATGTTACTTATTTTTGTACTGAGCCTGATGCCTTACTTCTAGGATATGTTTATATATTGTACAAAATTCAGGTACTTGGGTATGATCACAACAATCGTCAACGCTCCAGATAACTCGCCAAGTTGGCAACCCCAATTTCACATGTGTTGTATGTGCCTGAATTGGAAACCACATGCTTCGTTTCATATAATGTCGCCAATAGGCTGCGATAATACGTTAGTACTAAAATTCAACCACACACATTAAATGTGATCCTATTTTTCAACACACTTGATGTTGGTATGATATTCGTTTTCGGCTCAGTTTTGTTTGTATTTTGTGCCAAAAAGATCTTTGGTGGTCAGTATAATGTTATTGTTTTGTATTATCATCTCAATATGACAGTAATTTTACAACAGTTATGCGGGAAAAATGTTGGCAAACCAGTGACATATTAATTGATCTGGAACTAATTTGATAAGGGGGGTAATAGCGCCAAGTGCTGCTTGTTGCTGGAATGAAATCCAATATGGCGGCCTAGCAGTAATTTAATGATACACAATAATTTAAAAGAATTGTTTTGAAATGTATTTCAAGGATATCGTAAGAGATTGAGAATAACCTCGATCAAGTAACATGTACTAATATTATTATAAGCAGCATATAATAATCTTATAATATTATTTTATCATAATTTTATATAATATTCATATAATATGATTTTATAGTGGTTATTAGAAATAATAATCATATAATTAAATAGTAATTATTAAAAAGAATAATCGTTGAATTGTAAAAAAATAAAAATAATGCATAAGAACTCGTAATACATAACAATAAATAAACAACATAAGAATAGCTATAAATAAACAACAGAAATAGTTATAAATAAATGCTAAAAGGAACAATTATAAATAACAAATATTATATGATTAGTACACATAGTAATAATTGCATTTTTTTTTCATTATGAATAAAATAATTACCTAAAGTATGTTAAAATTATTTTAGAATATCAATTACAAAGAAGTGAAAGCTTGCAATATGAAACTTTTCCGAAACTTGCACTGCAAGTTCCTTCAACGAATTTCATCAAACAAAGAACGTAAAAAAAAAAACATTTTTAAAATGGAAATAAATGATTTATAGCAATAATTAAAAGCACAACACTTATTCTTTTGAGAAAAAAATATTCTAGTACTCACTCATTTTAGAAATATTCGAAAATAGCCCAGAATTATACAGAAGACGCAAACCATAGAAAAATTACACTGAAAATGGTTAAATTTTTAAAGAAATCGTCTAAAATTAAAGGGTTGCAGTGGGAAAAAACTAATAAAAGTTATTTCTAATATACGTTATCCCCTTGGCCACCACATTGACAGACAATAAAAATATTAAGCTAACCATATTGTAATATTATTGCCCATCTTGGCGAACATAAACAACAGCTTGGCGTTACTACCCTCGATATCAAATTAGCACCATTCATCTATTTTATTGCACATCTCTTTTTGTCATCAAATTAACAAATTGTTCTTTGGATAGAAGTCCAATGGAGAAAAGTGAGTTGTTAGTTTAATTAAGCACCATGTTCTGCTTTGTTACCTGAGGTCTAAGCTAAACTATGATTTCACCTACAACACAAAAAATATATAAACTATATTTTTTTAGTTATATACACATGATTATTTTATCTTGTATAGAATCGGAATTTTTTTCAATTATTCAAAAGTAACCCAATTTTTCATATCAAGTGATTATTTATGAATATAGGTATTTTTGAGACTCTAAGAACAAAAATGACTAAAATAGATATATTATAATTTGTTACTATTTAGCAATTTTTTTAATAATATTTGTGAACTAAAATCATTTTTAATTGTTTGAAATGGAAATTTTTTTAAAACAAATTATAGGGGCTTTTTAATGATACTGAGTTCTGCATTGTGTGCATGTTTTGGACACAAACATTGCTGTACAAGGGATAATATGTATGCTGCTTGATAATAATGAAACATTTACAAATCTAAACATTATAATAAAATGTTCTTAAAAAGTAACAAAATTATGTAAAAAAGGTATTGTAAATGGAAGTTCAGTGTTTTAATTCATAAAAATTACAGTTAATTAACAATATGTAATATGTTTCTAAAAAAAAATAGAGATCTTATATATTTTTGTTTTAATTGCTTTTTATTTTTGAAGTATTTTACATGATGAATGAAAAGGATTTCAATACTTTTTTTAAATAATCCATTTAAAAAAATTCTGTTAAGCATACATGCAAAAAAGCAAATTTAGTTTTATACTTACTATTTAATTGTCTTTAAAAAAAACTGATGTGTTTATTCTGAACTTTTTGTATAATTTTTGGTTATTAAATATTTACTTATAATAGAATTAGAATTTTATAAATTTCATAATATTTAAATATATTTAACATATAATCAAATTTTAAAATTATCATATCTTGAAAATATGCTGTTTATCAATTAAAAATTTTATAATGAAATCTGCCATGTTTTTAATATGAAGTAAAAAATTACCAATGATAGTAAAATAATGATTAGACAACTAAGTAAAATTATTAATTGTATGAGTAAGATTTTCATATGATGAATAGATAAATTGCTTTAGTTCTAAAAATGGAGTATTTTTTTAATTCCATTGCATTTCCAAAATTTTATTTAAGCAAGTAATGTAAAAAAAAAAATTGTTTTAATTCAAGTCCTACTTTGGTCTTCAAAGAGAAATTTTTATTTAGTTACTTTTTTCTTAAATAATTACAATTAATATAAATATGTATATACATATGACAGAATTGCAATATTAATGGTAAAACACCTTTTAAATTAACATTAAAAACTTTTTAACCACATTAAATTTGTAACTACATTTTTTAATAAAAGTTGAATATCATGGGTAAGAATTAATCTTAAAACCAGTTTAAAAGGAATGAGTAAATCTAACTACCATGTGATTATTAAGGTTAAATTAAAGCTTCGTCACAAATTGAACAAAACTGTTTTATCCAGTGGTGTTGTCATCTAGAGGAATAATATTGATAGAAATATATCTCTTAAATTATAATTAAGTTTAATTAATGAGTTAATATTTGAAAATACTGTGTTAACATCAAGTGTCATCCACTACAAATTTAAAAAAATGTATTTGAACTTGAGTGGAGGAATAAAAAGTATTTATTAATGATTGAAAATTTGAACAAGATATATATAGGGTGAGTATGAACTAATAGTAGAGGAACTGAAAAATTTTACTTAACAGATCGGGTATAGATATTATGCAGGAGTAGAAATGTTTGATAATTTTTTAAAATTTAATTTAATTAATGCTTATGCTTGCAGGTATATTCTTATCCTTAAACGCACGTATTCAGGGCATGCAAGATGAAAGAAGAAGAATAGAGTAAGTACTTGCTTCAATAGTTATTTTGTATAGTTTTTTCATGCACTTTCTTGCTTTTATCATAAAATAAATTTTGATTTTTGACTTTTTACAGAATAGCAAAAACAAGTCAAAAATACAGATGTGTTCTTCTGGCATGCATTGAAGAACTGCATGTGGCAACTGGTAATTAATATTTAAATTAATATATTAAAAATTATAGTTTAGTTTATGATGTAAAACAGTTTTACTCTCGAGTGTTTAATTTTTGAAAGTTCGTAGTAACAAATAAAAAGTACAAAATATATATATATATACTTTTGTTAATTATTGATTACTCTTGAATACATTTCTTAGAGGAACTGATATTCATTTATAGCCTGTATTTTTTTAAACAAAAATTATAAGTTTTATAAAATTGTCTTATTTTGTATAGTTTGAGGAATTTATAGTTATGAAACTTTATTCATTACTTGTACTTAGCAGTTAAAATTTTATTTCAAAATATCACTGCATTTAAATTATTTTCATAACCTGAAATTTTTTATTTCACTTTCCAGCAGGAAAAATGCCAAATTCTTGAGTTATAGCTTTATATCTAATGCTTTGTTCAGGGTTTCATCATTTATGTGTACTTGATTCTAGTATCCATTGTTTAACTTATAACTCAATTAAAATTTATTTTGTTTGAATTGTTTCTAATATCTTAATTACAAGCTAATCTTTGTTAAATAATCAAGTAATTTGTAATTAATAAAGATAACTTCAGCTAAAAATATAATTGTTTGAAGTTGTAGTATTCTTGTTAAAATATAAATAAATGTTAGGAATCCATGAATTTAAAAAATACATAGTTTTTATTTGAATTTTGTTAAAGTGTGAAAGAAATTGTAAAAATCTTAAAACATTTTTACATGTGCTGCCTGACACCTATGCAACCAATGTCCTGTGATTTTATGCTTATCAACCAAGTGTCACATATACTTAACTTGAAAATAGAATGATTTATTTGAATTCTTTAAATGCTAGTAGATGGCATCAAAGTAACAATTTTTATAACAGTCAAGGCATATGGCACTTCACTTTTATGTATGGGTATCAGTTACTGTTCTGTGCTTCTGGATTGGATAAATTTCTGGGTGTATATAAATGTATTTGGTATATATTGGTGTATGTAAAATTGGAAATAATCAATTTTTATAAGTGCACATGCGAGTTAAAGGCTTTTTTATTATTATTTATTGTCTTCCCTTTTTTTTCATTTTACAGAATTTATTGAAGTATATCCAGCTTACTGTTATTGAAAATGAGGATGAAATATTTTTGAGTGTGTTTTGTAGAAGTTTTGGGATATGTGTGGGGGGTTTCACATTTATATATATATATATTTGTATTAATATTGTTTTCTTTGTATTAATACATATGTATAAAGAAGAAATATGTTATGTGCATTACTTCTAAATTTGAAATCATTGTTTTAAAATGTTGATTTTATTGCTGAAAATGTGTGGGTTTGTGGTGACACTTTGTGTCTTAATGCACAGCCCCATGAATGCACTTCATTCTCCACATACTGATTGTCAAAGGGTTAAAAATGCTTTTCTTCGCCCCTTACATACACCTAAAAAATAGGACTGGAATAATCAATATTCTATTTTCTCATGAAATTGGATTCAATTGTAATTGATTGACATTTTAAAATAGAATTCAAATTATATTTTTTAAAAGTAATTCTTCTACATAAACATTTGTAAATTTTTATTATTACTATTTTGTAATGCTTTTTTTCCCCTCAAAATTTTCTGTAAAATTCTGGGTGGTTTTTTTTGAATTCTGTTTTTCATTATTGTAAGTTTTCTAAAATGACTTTTCTTTACAGAACTGAATGAAGATGAAGAGTTAGCTGAACTTGTAAGTAAAGTTGTTTTATGTTAATAATTACCTGAGACACACACACACATTGCAACTATGCCCATGTTGTATGTATATACAGTCGACTTTCGATAATTTGAAGTTGGAGGGACCAATGAAAAACTTCGAATTATCAAGAGAGTAGAAAAAAACTCCCAAAATACACCAAGAGAAATTTTTTTCAACACACATTTAAATTTTAAACTATGTAATAAAACAACAATTGCACATATGTATTAAATTATTTTAAAGTATTTTTGAAAAGTATATATTACAGTATAAATATTATACAGAAGTTAAAAACAAGTAGTAAAATAATACATACTGCACATAATTAATTTTTTTTTTTGATAAAATATCTGTTACCTTTTTTTGTTTTATGGTATTCAATCTAACTTTGTCAATAGATTTTTTTAGAATGAATGAAGCTTGAAAAACGTCCGCGTCTACATGGTTTTAAATGAAAAATTTGCTTAGTTTGTTTAGTGACACTTTAGCTTCTGTCAGAGTTATATATTGGAGTCAACTCCTCTGATTCGTCTTCATCACTTTATATGTTATTGTGGTCTAAAGCCACAATTTTATCTTTATCAGAGGAGACACACAGAGACAACAAAACTTGTAAGCTCCAACCTGTTTACTACAGTACTGTACATGATAGTGAATGTTCGAATTGTGGTGAGTTTTATAAGATAGTTTTGAATTATCGCGTGTTGTAGTCTGGCCAGCCACTGATTTTACTTTGAAATATTGAGTGTATCAAAAGGTATTGTTTTAGTTTGAAATATCAAGAATTTTTCTGAGCATATACTTTGTATTAGTGAAGATTTGAATTAGCGAGAGTCGACTGTATATGTTACCTTTAATGTGTGAAATCCATTATTTCATAAAATAATTTGATATTTTATGTATTGCCTAATCGAGTCAGTTAAAATATATAAAATTATTTGATTCTTTAATTTAACTAGATATTTTATAGAATAATGCCTAATCATAAAGTACTAAAAATACTGTAATTTTTTATACAGGGTTGTTTTTTTTTTCTGCTAACAAAACTTAGTTATAGATTTATATAATTTATATGTGTGCTAGAGTAAAAACTCGTTTTTTTTGGTAAAGTTCAGCTTTATTGAAAAGATACTTGTTACAAAGATTGATGATGAATGCCTATAGCAACTTGGTGATTTCAAAGAAAAATAGTCATTGAGCCATTTTCACACATCTTCAGCTTTTACGACCCCTTAGTCTTCCAAATATGACAACATTGATCTGGTTATCTGAAAGATTTAAGTCTGGAGAAAACTCTGCATGTTGGACAACTTTCCAGTCTAAAAAAAGATTTCCTGGCTTCATTTTGCTGTACATGAGTGTTATACAGCAATATCACTTTTTGCCTTCTCTGGCCTGTTAAAGTTCCTTTTCCCCTGAGAGCCTCACTTAATTTGATTAATTAGGCATGGTATCATTCAATTGTAACAGTTTGGTCAGGTTCTCCTGTAGCTTGTAGCTATTGACTCTTTTCCAATTTCATTGTAAACACAGAAACCTTTTCCAGATATGAATATTCATTTTTAAAACTGATTTTAATGGCTGACTTGGATCAATCCATGCTTTTCTGTCTTTAGTGTTGTCTTACATAATCCACTTTTCAACACTTTTAGGATTTTGTTGAAAAAATTCTTTCTTTGTACCAAGAAAGCAAATTCGTGCAGATGTCAACTCTTTGGTCAGCTTATGAGAAACTCATTTTCCTTCTTTCTGTATCTTTCCCATTGCATTCAATCAAAGGGATATTCCTTGGTAAGTAACTGGTAACTGTTTTGCTAGTTCTTGAGTTTGATATGGATTTTCATCCAATAGAATTTGAAGTTCTTCAATTTTTTGTACTGCATCTGGATGTAGATTCTCTTCACATTCTCTCCTGAAATTTCTATCGTGAAATCTTGAAAACTACATTTTTACTGTTAAAGGACTCACAGAATGCTCACATAGAGTTGAATTTCATAGCTTTGACAGCATCCTCCCCTTCTCCTTGTTTGAAAACAAAATAGAATACAATGGTATAAATGTTGCTATTTAACATTCACTTGTTTAAAATTGATACACATGAAAAGACTGCATATAAATTACTGAAACTTATGTTAAAAAAACTAGCAATGCTTAAGCTACATGTATCCAAAATTGGGATCAAATTAAGTGTGTTAAAATATGTTTTTAATGTGGAATCAACTTCAGAATTGAGTTTATACTTTCACACCTGTTATTAGCTGTAAAAAATGACACACAGCTATTGTTCTCTCTCTGTACTATATTATATTTTTATTACTGTTTAACTAATCTATCAGTAATATGAAATGTATTTTTCAAGAGGCTTTTGACTATCTATCATAGGTTAATTAATAAAATGATGTACCACTTGCTTTTAAAGTCAAATTATTTTTTCATGTAAATGGTCTGTCATTAATTATTGTATAGAGCATGGGTGGCGAACCTTTGTGGATCAACATGCCTATTTTTTCTAAAGAAATGTTTAATAAGGTATAGACATGCTTTCAAATAATTTTGACTTGTGATTTTTAGGAAAATAAAGCTAAATACAAACAACACAAAACTTTTATTTACTATGAAAAAATACATTTTGCTCTGTATAGAAGAAAATGCTTTAGTAATACGTGTGTTTAAATTTAAATAATATTAGTGTGACTTCTGTTGTTGCAGATAAGATTACAAATAACTTAGATTCGGATTGTAAGATGTTACTTTTAGCAGAATGCATGCTGAGTATAAGTCATCTGCCAAAGGGTTTCTAAGCGAGTCTTTAATGTTATTCATCTCTAAAAATAATGACTCGCAGGCCCAGGTTGATCAAAATATGGTTAAAATAGCATGAGCCTGCTTCTTCAAACAGTTGAATGTGTCTGGAATCGAATTCAATGTTTCCAAAATTTCTTTACTGCCCTTTTTACTTATAATTCTTGTTAATCTTTTTGTTTCAATGAATTCCAACTTTTTTCTTGTTTCAATAAATTTTTGAATCCATATTGAACTTGACTAGAAATCCATCAGATGCATTTCAAATTCTTCAATTTCCATCCAATCAAATTGGGACAAGTTCAGTTTATCAAATGAAATCACATCAGGTAAATAATAAAATTGAGCATTTCTAATACTTCTTTGAATGGAGAAATTCTCACCGAAAATTCCTTGACTGAAGAATCAATTATGGAAATAAATTCAAATTTTTTTTCTCTGGTCTCTCCATGTACATCTTAATCTTCGATATTGCTTTTCAAGTTTGGGTTTTCTTGTAATAATATAGTTTCTGAACTAAAATGCAATAAGTGATCAGTGGCGTGCCTAAAATATTGTGTTGCGTGCCATTGGTTCGCCATTCCTGGTATAGAGTAGCTAAGTTACTCTATACCAAGGGTGTCAAACTCAAAAGCTAACCTGGGCGAAACAAATCAAATAAGGTTTAACTGTGGGTGACCCTAAAAAAAAAATCAATATTCATAGAAACGTAATTTTATTTTGAGCAATTCATTATAATAAGCAGAAATGAACAAGAAAAACTTTAATTTTATGTCCTGACACTTGAAATCCCTTCTCTGCAACTATCTCTCCTATTTAGGGAGAAATTTTGATATTTTATTATGTATTACTGTATGCCAATATACAGGCTGGGCCGCAGAAATGTTCATTGTGGGTTGCCCGTGGGCCGCGAGTTTGACACTCCTGCTCTATACAATAACTAATGATGAAATATCTTATAGAGTACCTAAGTAAAATGTGAAATTATTAATCTGTTACACCCTTTAACTAATTTGGGAAATTTTTTGAAATACCTATAGGTATTCTGTGGAATAACTTAATTATACACTTTAACAGCAATGTATGTATTGTGGTCTGGTTCATATTGCTTATATTTTTATTGCTGTATTTCATTTGTTATACCTGCTGGTTATGGAATTTTATATAGGTCTAAAGGACTTAAATGCCAAGACAATCTATAAATGTAATACAATTAAAAAAATTTTTGTAAAATTTCATTCCTTTAAACATATCTTGAATGACTATATTAATGTGGTATATTCAATAACAAATACACCCAGTGTTATTGTAATTTTTTGAAGTTGTATAAATTTGGATGATTAATTGCATTTTCTCTAAAAATAAAGACAGGCTTGTCTTTTCTATATAAATCCTTTAAAATATGTATAATTAAATGGTTTTTAGAATTTGTTGGCAATAAATGTTGTAAATTTTTTAAATCTTAAAACTTTAATAATGTAAACATTGATTTTATGATTTCTGAAACATATACTTTCTTTAATACTGTAGTTTGCTTATACTCTAATGAATATTACTCTTTTTTTAGTTACATCTATTTTTCATGATTTTATTAATATGTCTAAGTGGTATTTTTTCCAATATTTTGTTGTCCCTCTCCCTCCTTCATCATATTTTTCTCTTTGCTCATTATAATCTAAACTAACTCTGCTAAATTTTATATTTATCTCATCAAGCTTTGTTTTCATTTTAGTCTTTAATTATATTTGATAGAATTGCATACCTGCCAACTTTTACTCTGTTTGTGTTATTTTGAAAATTTGCTTGAAATGTCCTTCATGCATTGTTTTAGATGTTGGCAGATGTAGAAAAGTTTTACTTCAATTGCATTCAATATACTAGCAAACCCATATTATCTGCCACATTTAGTGTCTTCTACCTTTTATCCCTAAAATAAAATTGAACTTATCACATTAAAAAATATTTATTATAAAATTTTATGTATTAATTTATTATTTATTCTTCCAAATTTCTGAAAATGAATTCTTTACATTTAACCCTCCAAGCAGTCTGCACGTAAAATTCCACCATTCCAGATATGCTTTTTCTGCCTTCAAGCAAGATTCCCAAAAGCGGCCGGGCCGCATTCTTAAAAATACGACTCAACTGCTTTTGAGAGCCCCACCTGAAAGCAAAAAAATATGTGCGGTGCATTTTTGAAGCATCTCCAGAATGGCAAGACTTTAAGTGCAGACCGCTTAGAGGGTTAAAAAAAAATGCCTATTTGTTATTGATATTATGATTCTCTTTAAAAATACATTGCTGAAATGCTTTTTTTTTCAGAGACAGATGTTTTCAGATATAGAATTGTTATGGCATTTGCTACAGTCTCTAATAATCGATACACATTCAGGTAAAACAGCATTTTTTCTTTTTTTTTATGTATAGATGTTTTATATTAATATTTTTTTTTTTTTTTTCTAATTTTTAAGATATTTTCTTTTACAGCTTCACGTGTTTTATACAAACTCTTGGATTGGATCAAGTGGCATTTTGTTTTTGCAGAAAAGAAAAGAGAAGAGTTAATCCAATTAGAAGAACCATCTGTTCATCCAGATTATTGGGACACTGTTAGTACATGAAGCGAAGGCAAGCAAGTGCTTTTTTAAAAGAACACTTGCTTGCTTTAATTTTATTGATAAAAATAAATTGAATGAAAATTTCAATTTCTGAAATAGTTATTATAAATACAGGCATCAATCTGAATGTGTATTTAGCTCATCTATGCAGGATACATTAAAGCAATAAATTTATATTAATAATTGTTTAATATATTATCGTGCAAATGTTTGTTTTTTTTATATATAAAAAAATTTTATGAGGTGCTTTTTAGATTTCATAAGTGTCTGCACATATTTATTAATTTTTTTTTAAAATGTTTTTGTACATCTTATTTTCTTGATTAAAGTAAATTATGCTATGCGTCTGTGAGCCACCCTTCCCAATTTTTGAAACTGTAAATTGCAGAATTTAAATTAATGCTGTGTTTTAAAAATCCTGTAAATTTTCTTTACAACATTAAATATAAACAATTTCAAATTTACATATGAAGGGAATATATTTATGGAGAAAATGAGAGATGATTTTTCTTATCTGAAGGGATCAATCAATGTAGGCAAACATTCAAAAATGTTTTAGTTTTATATTTTTAATTTTTTGATGAGCATTTTGTTCAAATTTATTGCCAAAGTATTAAAATCTCTACTTTTTTTTATATTATTATCTTTTCAAAAAGAATATTTCTTTCCAAAATTTAAAGCAGGAAAGAAGAAAATTTGCCTACAAGCTATATCAACACAACTGCAGAAAAAAAGCTATGGAATTCACCCTCTTAGTGCCACTGTTTTTCCTACAGGAGCGTGTTTTTATGTAGTTTATTGGGGGAAAGGAAAGGCGTTTTTCAACCTAAAAATTGTTTGTTTTCACTTTAAAAAAGAAAAGGATAAATAAAAATTATAAATAATAAAAAAAATTATAACTTATGTTGTGTGATATATCCTGAAACGATTGAACACGTAAACCAGCATCATATTCAGTTTGTTGATAGCAAGATTCACAGCAATTACTCTTCCTTGCACAAACAACACATTTTCGCATCGCACTTTTCTTAGAAAACGTTAAGGGTACTGGAAAGCTGCTTAGCTATGAATTTCCTCGTTCCTGGAATATAGGCTTTCAAATTCCTTCCCCACCTCTTTACCGAAATAAGTAAATTCTTTAGAAGCACTGTCAGTGTCATTTTATTGTATTCCAAAGCCATGGGATTAGTTTTAAACAGAGTAGCACAATTCAAAAAGTCATCATTTGAAAGGATGTGTGTACACATCTGGGGCACTTAAGTCTTTAAAAAATCTATATTTTCAATTATAAAATTAAAAGCTCAATATTATCAATGATGTTTTTGTATGCCTTAAAATGAAGTTTCCCCTATAAAATTTCCTTTTTTTTTTTTTTTTTTAATCTAGTTTCTTGCGAAATAATATTGATCCATTCCTAATAATCACTTCATGCAAAAAATTAGACATTCAGAGAGATTCTCAATCTGAAAAATGTGAATTAATTTTCTTTAATGTCATATTGGCTGATGTAGCTAATGTTATTGAAAGTTAAAATTATGTATTCTTTCTCTGCTCAAAATTTCAAATTTAGATTTTTATAAAAAGTCTGTTTTTGAATACTTTTTTGAATTCTATACTGTAAACTGTAATAGGATTCAGAATTGCTAAAATTATGACTTTTGTGTTTAAAGGACTGTACAAATACATTATTTTTAATTTTGTGGTGACAACCTTTTTAAATTTTTTTTGCTATTTGGCAGATCATTCATTTTCTACTGCAAGGAAAAATAGCTCCAGCTCGATCATTGTTATCTATGCATATGAAGTCAAAAAGAGAAGATTTCCTGAGTCTAGACGAGTTGCTTAAAAAGATGCCTATGTATGGAGTAAGTTATCTATTACGAAGTTATTTGGCTTAAAATAATGTGAATATCAAATAATGAGACATCAGAATATTTTCTAAAAAATGAATAACATTTAATATGTAAGATGATAAAGTTTTAATTTGGGGAATAAAAGTTCATACCCTCTATTAAAAATAAATAAAATAGTTGAAAATAATATTTTTATGCATGACATTAATACCATCTATGTTGTTTAATTATTTAAATGTATATTTGTTAATATATGCATTCAATTTCCTTTGGGTTTTAGTTCAATTATAAATTTATCATTATACACATAGACAAACTTTTTTAAAGATTACCTATAATTTTCTGATTAGAGATATTATTACAAAGGAATTTATTATGTATCTCGGAATACTTATTTATTATGATCAGAAATGCCTATTCAAAATATTAGCTTAGAACTCGTGAGAGAACTATAGTTTTCTATCATAAATTCCTTTCATTTTTCCTTCTTCCTTTCGTGTTTTTATTTATTTATTTTAATTTTTTTTTTTTTTTTTAACTCTGTAAAAGCTTATTTTGCAACATTTTTTACTGCTTTCTATGTAAATTTAGGTTTCTAGTGGAATTTCTCTGAATGAGTTTCGAATAAGATGGAAGCATTGGCAAGAAGAATGCAAAACCAGACTTGCAAGAGGAGAGTTTTCTGCTGATACTAATCTGGAAACAGTTTGCAAGGTAAAATATTCTTCCTACATAATGTATAGCATTATTTTTATAAACAATATAAAATATTGTTACAGCATCACATTAAAGAATCATTATTAAGTTCAAAAATTCCATTCATACTTTTTTTTAAAAATTTGACCTGAAGATTACTATCTTTGTAGTCAGTTAAATTGCATTCAAAGGTTAGTGAGTTTCAACGATAACACAAAATTTTAATTTATGTAACTCGTCATTTAACTGAATTTTTATATCAATGAAAAGTAGACAAGCTCTTGTAAAAGAGTTGGAGGCCTTCAGTGTCTTCACCTTCAACTCTGTGTTATTATTTCATATATTATTATTTGCTTATTTATGAAAAAAGAAAATTTATATAATGTCTCTTACATTATTTCTGTGAAATTAGTTACAATTAGTGAAAACTACTTTGCATCGGATTGAAATTTTGAATTAATGGTAATGTAGTTTTTTAAAATATTTTCAACTCTGGCATGTGAATATTGGCATTATATGGCAAGTGCACTATTTAATAAAAGTCCATGGAAATTACCTTTTTTTTTCTTTACATATCTATTGTTTTTATAAATTATAAAATGTTAAGACTTGGGTTTCGTATTTTTTGTTGTGTTCAAGAATGAAAACTTAAGATTCAATGTTTTTCTAATGTGTTTGAGAAAATAATTTAAATTTTTATCTAGATTAACACATTCTATATTATGTTAAAAATTTAATGATCGGATTAGCTTTATTATCTTTTTGTACTTTTTCCCATACTTGTTACGTCATTTCTTCTGAATGAATTAGCTCCTCTGATTCGTTTTTCATTGCTTAACATTTTTTTAAATTAAAAACATTCTTTTCCATCCATTCCTCAGCAGGATGTATGCTGGTTAAATCTGTGACTGAGATCTTTATTGTTATTTTATTCTTCTGAAAAGTATTTAGTGTAGTATTAATTTTGATAATTCTCTGTTAAGTGTATCTCATCAAAAGTCCTTTAAAAAAAATTTCTTTAATTGTTTGTTTTTTATGTAATCAATACTGAACTCAGTGGCGTAACAGCCTGTAAGGGTCAAGGCCTACTGTGCCTGTCTCATTTTTCATGACCCTAGCACTGGAGTGCATGTGTAGATGTTTCAGTCAAGTGGTCAGTCTGACACAAAAACACCCAGCGTTCAGTTACCAAGCAAGCTTCATACTCATTTATCGACCCACTGAAAGGATGAAAGGCTGAGTCGACATTGCCCAGCCCAGGATTTGAACCCCAGACCTGTGGCATGGAATCGCGATGCACTACCACTCAGCCACTGGGCTTCATATAATCAGTATGAGCTAGAAATTTTAAGTATTAAACCAAAAGCTTTGTAGAACATAGTTATTAAAAGTATACATTTGAATTGATAATTATTCTAATGTACTTAATTTTCACATTGTCTTGTATTGTAATACTATGTTACCTTACTGTAAACATACTGTCTGTCATGTTGCAAATTTTTTTTTTATTTATAAAAGATCAGCACTTAATAGGTTGCATACAGCCTTCTTAGGATTAAATTTAATGTAAAATAGGGCACTTACATTTATAATATGCCTATTTACGTGCATAGTGTTTGCTAGTCACAAGTTTATTTATTAGTAAAACTGAAATCAAATTAAAACATTATTCTTTATTTTGGAGGATTATTGTTGTATACCTAAAAATTAAAAGATATTCAAATTGTGTCATTTCCTGCTTGGTTAAATTCAAGAATTCAATTTTTCATTTTATTGCATCAGATTAATTGTATGGGAGATATTTTACTGCAGTTTGATGTGCTATATTTTTTTTATAACACTGACTAGAAATTTGTTATCGAATTATAGAATTTTTTTGTAGTTTTTAAATATTGATTCATATATCAATAGATCTGTTAAATAATATCTTTGTACAAAAAAAAAGTATTGTTGCAATGATATTTTATCATGATATACTTTCTACCGATATCTGTCATTTTTAATTTTTTTAGATTTTATGTGGTGACTTGGAAACTCTAACTATCAAAAGGTAATTGTTTTTATTTAAAAAAAGATTGTTTTAGAATTCATATGTCTTTTAAATAGGATTTTTTGTAATCTCAAATTCATTGTTGCTTCTAAGTACCTGTTTGATCATTCTCTGTGAGGCACAACTAATGATTCACTTTTAGTTTCTTACACTCTTGGCTCATCATTTCTAGATGTTTCCTGACCTAATTTTTATAATTTTGATAAAAATCTTATTTTAACCATGGAAAATCTTCCTACATTACTGGCCTTTTTTCATATTTTAATTCTAAGAAAAGTTTAAATTATTAGTTATAGAGTTTATTACATAAAACCAATAAAAAAAATATAGTTCAAAGTAGTTTTTATTTATCTTAAAGTATAATTACTAACTAATAAAAAGCTATGTAGAATAGTAAAAAGAATGGTTTAGTGATTATTACCGACACCTAGAACAGTTGGTATTTAAAAAGAATAAATAATTCACCTCAATATTTTTGAATAATTATAGTAATATTTTCCTTGATATTTGTGTTAAGGCTTCATATATTGTAATGCTTGCATTTTTTGTGAGGTTAACATGTCTTCATTTTCTTAAGTGCTATTATTTAACCTTTATTTGTAAAAAAATAATTAATTGCAATTTTTCAAAATAATTATTTATAAATTTGATTTAATTATATATTAAGTGTGGGTTAAATTATTTTAATATGTAGCAAAACTTCGTTAACTTGAACCCCATTAATCTATGTATGTCATTTTATTAAGATTAAAGAATATCTTAATATATGCAAAACTATCACACACACACACACATTTCTAAGTAAATAATAGGGGTGTTTTTTGGATCTAATGCATATTATTTGCATTGATTTGAATTCTGTCTTTTGCCATTTTACTTTGGCTTATTTTATTGTTTGTTTTGTATATTCTGGACTTTAATTGATCATGAAGACCTAGGTCCTCGATTAGTTTAGATTAATAAGGTTCTACTGTATAAAAAAAAAGTTTAAAAATTGCTTATAGTAACAAAACTTTAATTTAGCCTTTACTCATTTCAGCAACTTATGCGAAAATTGGTATCACCTCATGATTTCAGTATTATTGTATACTGATCCATGTGTCAGTTTCTCTACTCTTGGAGACATTGCTCGTGTAAGTATTATTATTTATATTAAAATACTTAATTTTATTATGCTGTTGTAATTTATCTATCATTTGCATTGATTAGATTTTATATCAAAAAACACATTGCTTGATAATAATATCAGGGCCGGCTCTAGCAGTTTTGCTGCCCCGGACAAAAATGAAAATTTTGCCGCCCCTCTCTTAAAAGCAAAACATTATTATAATTTTAAAAAAAAATTGTTCACATAGATACACTCATTCAAAATGAATTATTCTTGCGGACAAAAAGGCAGCATTACAATACTATATATACAAAATAATTTGAAATTAGGACATAATTACCTGTTATTAATTCAAAAGAGTAAAATGTAAAAGAAGGAATCGCCCATTTCAGCATGCCAATTTTTTCTCTAAAGAATCTACTGATGGTGGAGATCACAATTTTTTTTTTACCCTATAGTGTGTAACTACACTCAAGACTAAAATAAAACACTTCCTGTAACTCTATCTACAAAAAACTCTTATTGCCCCTGTCCCCTTTTGGATTGTTGACACCGGACTTGAGAGGAATGTCCGTGCTGACCCTACTCTGGGATGGGGGGAAAGTTACTGGAGAAAGATGTGTAAACTTATCAAATTTCACGATTGAACATATACTCACACCTCTAACTCTTAAGTTTCAACATAAAAGAAAACTGACATTAAACATACAGAGTACGAAATAAGGAAGTAAGATACAATAAAGGAAATACCAAATTCACACTCAATAGTATTTCAGAAAATATATCAAGTTTTTTGCAACAAAAAAAAAATCTTTTCAAATTCAATCCAAATGCCACCCTTAGAATTTGCCGCTCCAGGCAAGGGTCCAGTTTGTCCGGCACTAGAGCCGCCCCGATAATATACAAGCTATCAGGAATTATTAAATCTATTTGATTTCCATGGAAAGAGACCATGAAAGATAAATAACACCATATTTATTTTTTATTAAAATTATATAAATTGATTTCATTCTGGTATTTTTTGGCATTGATCATGATAAGTTATCAGCATGTATTGTGTACGGTAAAATATGGATACCAGCCTTTTAATAAACTCAACCTGTATGGTGCCTTCATCTTGTCTGCTAGTACTATAGATATTGCTGCTTGAAATTAAGAGTCAATTTGGAGTTGGGGGAAGGGGAAATATGGAGTTGTCCCTTTTCAATAATCCAACTTGTTTTTATTGGTTTTTTGGCTCATGGAAGTAAAAAACAATTTCTGGATATTGATCACATCATAGTTTATGTAACTAATTTTAACATCCCTATATTTACTTTGAGCATGCTCTTCGCTCAAGTGCCAATATACAAAGGGGAAATGTAATATAAATTTATATAATCATGTGTTAAAGTAAAGGAAAATATTTTTGGAAATTACTTGTGTATTTTAGGGGAAAGTTTCCCCCACTCGTTAAGGCACATGTAAGCAATTAAGACATTCTTTTTCTAGAAATCTCCAATAAATCTGTCAAAAATTCCAAGTCTAATCCTTTTAATGAAGAATCATGAATAAATCTCAAAATATAGATTTTAATACTAAGTGAAATGAGACTAGCATTTTTCGAAATAGGATGCTGTTAATTATGATTTTGGTATTATAATTAAGATTGGAATTTTAAGTAAATATTTATTTTAAGTTATTACATATATCTAATTTTTATTATTTATTTATTTATTTTTTTGTATAATGATTTCTTCTTTATTTCAGACATATTACAATAATGTCACATCACCATCATGGAATAAATCGAATATAGTTGATTCCATAATCTTAGCTGCTATGGAATTAGATATCATGAGTGTCATTAATTTAACATGGTAAATCATATTCTATGTTTATTAACTGCAACTATGATTCAAATATAACCAAGATTTGCTGTAAGGCTGTCTTTGCTTAATGTTAAAGAATAGGATCCGAATTTGGACTATTTTTTCTTATATGAAAGTACTTGAGGATTAATATTGCACTTTGGGCTTCGCTATCCTATAAAGAACCTCTTATTTTATCATACTACTCTTTTTTAATCAAATTGACTTATATTTTTTCTAGTCTGAAATGTGTTTCGCATTTTTTCAAAATCGTAAGGCTAAATGAAATATCCTTTTACATGTTGAGAGGAAAAATTACTTATGGAATATTTTTTGAAATTTTAAAAACACTATATTGTAAACAAATGTATAAATTACAATGTTGTAAATTTTCATGAAAATTGAGTCATTTTTCTGTCTGAAAATGTGCTTTGCATGTTCTTAAGCCCCTATACATTTGTCAAAGGCAGCCTTAAAAGAAAATTATTTTTAGATATTCTCTTGTGGTACAAATATTTATATTGCACAATTTATCTATAAAATTTTATTTTTTTCTCAATAAATGTATAAATATTATATTAAATATATGCTTGATATTTTTGTCTTTATGATTACCATTACAGCTCATTTAATGATGGATGGTGGTTTGCTGTCCACATAATGGATCTCTTTACTCATGGAAATTTCATAGGAAATGATCCCCAGAATCAGTAAGCTTTCTTCATCAATTTCTTTTTATTTTGGTTTTTAAATAATTTCTGTGGAATTTATTCATATATTCTTTGGGTCATTTTTAAATTTGGTATTGGTTCTACTCTCTTAACTCTTTTAGAAGTTGAATTTGTAATAATTGTAAAATAATTCGTAATAACTCTTTGACTGTTTGTGAGATTCTGAAAATGCTTTGTTGATAAACAATTTTTTTTAAAATTAGAATTTGAATTTTATTGCTGAACTGTTGATTAATGATACAGAGAGTAATTTCATTAAGGAATTTTATGTAAAAAAATTGGTTTCTCAAACCTAAATATAATACATAACATTATATTTTTTTTTTCCTAAAGAGACAATATGAAATCATGTTTAAAAATTCTCTTTTTAGAAGAATAAATCTGGTGTGAATGATGGTTCATATCTTTTTCTTTTCTAGTATTATATAAATAACTCTACTTATTTTTTTATAACAGGTTTAAAAATATAACAATTATTATGTTTTAATGTTTGATATTTTAATACCTTCCTTTCTCAACTTCTTTTATTTTACTATACACAGTTCCATAAACTAATTTACTTCCTACCTAAACAAAATTTCAGAAATTATTCAAGATATATTGAAAAATGTTTATTCTTTATCAAATGCAAAAAACTAGATGAATTCTGTTATAAAAATATAAAACTGGAATAAACATTCTAAAATTGAATGTGAATATATATATATATTCAGTAAATATTATATATCTTTATAGTTTCTGATAAATTTTTTTACTAAAACTAAAGCTTGATTTTGTAAGTATTAAAATTTTATATTTAAAAAAAGCTTTTATTTTATTACCTTTGTATGTTTATGATTTAACTACTTCATAAGTGGCAAACCAGAGGAAATATTTTTTTTTTAAATTACGAAGTGTTCTTAACATTAATTTTTTGATGATTAAACTTAATGATTATAAAAAGAAAGAATTATCTAATTCATTGGCAAATGTATTCTTGTTAACCTTTTAACTGTCAATTTAAAGTTACATGATTCGCTCCCCAATCCCACCGTTTTTAACATAAGGGCATGTATGCAGTGTATTGTGGGGGAAGAAAAGGCAGAAATCAGCAAATTTTTCTCTGAAATTCCTTCGCGCAAACACTGTCAAGGTAATTTTATTGCATTCCAAAGCCTTTTGAATAGTTTTACTATTAGCAGCACAAAGAATAGAATCATATTTAGGAAGGACGGATATATCTGTCCAGGACATATAACGCACCAGTTGAGCAAGTCGGGTATATACTCTGGCTGCACTTAAGGAGTTAGAAAAAATTAATCAGTTAATATGTAATAAATTTGACATTAATTATTAAAGGTACTGACAGTCTTTGTCTTTTTATATTATGTAGATTTTAATATAAATTTGTTTTAAGAGAATTTTGTGTATGAGTGGAGATAATTTATTTATTCTCATTTTTTACAGCTCTCTTAAACGTTTGTGGACTTACCTTTTAAGGAATTATGCTGACACACTTATGTCACATAGTAGGTAATGAACTGTGTTGTAAAACTTTATTTTTCTGACTATATTTATGAGTTTTTTTATTTGTGTTTGTGCATATATCCTATATATAATAATTTCTTTCTAAGATTTTGAAAATACATGAATATTTCTGTTAAATACTATAAAGATAACTGTTTGAGAAAAAAAAAAATCTAAACAAATCAAATGCATAGCTTTCTTAATTAAAGTAATTTGTTTGTTTGTTTTTTCTTAGCTTGTGGCAAATTGGGGTTGATTATCTAGATTTTTGTGATTCTAATCGGTAAGTAATATTTCTGTATTTTTAATAAAATGAGCTAATTATATATTTGTTATTTTGATTAAATTTTTTATTGCATTTTTTAAATTTTTACTAAAATGTTGAAAGTGTCATTTTTGTAGATTTTTCTTTTATTCATTTATTTCTGTTCAATATATACACATTATACATCTCCTGTATTAATATTGTTTTTTTATCATTTACCATGGGATAATGAATGCCCAACCTTTAGGTTTAAGGAATCTAATTCATATCCTTTCAAATTGTTGAAAATAATCACGCCAATTTATGAAATTCTCTATAATTGTGTTTGAGATTTGTAGTATGCAAATATATAAATAATTCTTTGTTTTTTTTTTCCTCCTTCTATTCTTCGAATTATATAAATTGTTATTAATTATTTAAAAAACTACAAAGATAAAATCATGTTATTATTAGGAGAACCTTGAAGGGGGAAAAAATTATAAAATATATTACCAAAGAGATTTGTAAGTTACATGTTGGTGATAGTTGAGAAAAAACTGTTCAACTCATTTGATTAAAAAGATCATAATAACATAAGTAAAAGTTTTAACAGTTTTATTGTTGAATTATTAAATGGTAATTTTTTTATGTGGGATTAACAATGTAGTTTTTTGTTCTGTTTTTTTACTAAATTAAAATTTAAGATGAATTTTTAGAGTGCAATTCCATAAATATTGAAAGTATTCTATATTTCATTGCTAATTTTTTTTTCCATTATCATTATGATTATTATTTGTAGTGAGCTATTGGAATTGTATTTGGAAAGAATACCTCTGAAAACTGAAGCTGAAGCTAGGAAAATAATTTACATAGCAAAGAAAAGAAATTTAGATAATTTAGGTAACAAAATTTTTTCACTTATTGTGCATCATTGAAGAAATTGTAAAATTAATTGTATAATTGTATGTGGTAAAAGCTGTTCATAAAAAAAAGAGAAAAAATCTTCAGTTTGCGAAGTCACTGAGCTCTGGAGCACATTACACTATCGAAAAGGTAACAGGTTTTAGTATTACTGTATCAAGGAAGTAACCTGAATTTTTATGTCAGATGTATAAAAAGAACTAATTAGTTCAATAAAGAAGGTAAAAATTCATTCAAAACATAAAATATAACTAAAAAAATAATTAATCATTAGAATTTTGTTAAATCTTTGTTATAAAATGAAATTTTGGAAGGGGGAATCTTGTGTGAAAGAAAATGCAGTAATTGTGTTGCCAACTTAAACTATTGACAATTTGTGTTTGTGTTCAGCTCATTATTTGTAGGTAGATGTATAAATCAAAAAGAATTCTTAATAAATAAAATTAAAAATTTTCCAAATTAATGCAATAAACCAAATTCTGAATCCTAATGATAGCAATTATTTATTCTTGGTCAGTTTTGAATTCAAGCTGAGACTTTTCATAATTGAATTAGATCCAGATTTTACTTGATCTAATAATTTTTTCATATAATTCAATGTTTAAAGTGGTCATATAAAAATTGTGTCCAAATAATTGTTTTTAAAATCTTGATTCACATCTTAAAAACTGTACCAAAAAAAATAAGATTTAGATACCTATGAAGAATACTTAAATGCATGTTGTAAATCTTATGCTGTTCAACTGCATGCATATAAACTGATCTGTAATGATTATCATTTAGTTCTCAACTTAAAGATATAACCAAAATTTTTTAACCACCTATACCTATTATATTATGCAGAAATTATTTTATAAAGAAGACAAAATATTTCTGAATTTCATAATTGTACAGTTTATGCTGCAGACCTGTTCTGCAACTATTTTACAATGCATGTTAGTGAAAAACAGCATTTTACTTTGTCAACATATTCTCCATGGTTCTAGTATGATCTATTAATTGTGTTCTTCAAAATGAAAATTAATTTACTTTATCTGCTCTGCTACCATTCTTTTACTTTTACTTTGTAGAATGTTATGAATATTTTATGTTAAATACGAAAGATAATCTTACTTGATAGAGTTACAAAATATTGTCTTTCACAAACACATTAATTTCTAGATTTTCATTAATTCTATGAATTGTTGTTTTTTTCCCCCTACTGTTTGTCAAAATGTTAGCGTAATAATACATTTTTTAAATATTTATGTATTACTTTCAGAATATTTTTATTTATGTAATGTTTTTCATTATAAAACTATCAAGTAATAAAAAAAAGGCTTTTAATTTTTATTTATAGTAAAAGCTATCGCAAATGTTATGACATCCAAAGCTATGTCTCATGGCAAATTAGGAACAGCTTTGACTTGGGTAATGCACTCTAAAGTAAGTTCTTTTTAAAGCCTTTTTTTTCCCCCAGTTCAGTTTGAAAAATTCATATGTTGTTTTATGTGTCTGAATGTCTCAAAGTATTTGTAATATGTGTGCTAATAGAGTAAATAACCAGAAAGTGACTTAAAATTAAAAATGCACTTAATTCTAGTTACCCTATATATTTTTAATTGTTTCATGATTTTATTTTATTGTTTTTAGCATATTTTTATCTTATTCTAAATTTCTTAAAACAAGACTGGTTGCCAACTACAGAAGAACAAAAAATTCTTCAAAATAGCTTCAAGAGAACATTTTGCCTCAGAAGCAAAAATTTAGTTTTGAAAAACAAGTGTTTGGAAATGTATTTTTAAAAACAGTGTTCAATATGTTTTAAAACAGAAACTGAAAACTGTTCAAAAACATTCCACATAAAATGTTTAGGAAGTTGTGGAATTATAATAATATGTGTTATATTCTTTTTTTTTTTCTGAGTGCAAAAATTGTGAATGAGTAGATTACTCTTGAATGATGGATTTGTTTCAAGATTGAATCCGTCTCTGGAACTATGACACATAATTGTGTGAAATATTAAATTAATGAGTTTCAGGATTCGGATGATCCAAAAGCATACACATTTTGCGTATCACAATTCATTTTTTGTTACATATTAAATTATTAATTTTTTTATAATTGGGTGGTTTATACAGTATGAAGCATAATTCGATTTCAATTATTTATTATTTGGTGGATGTATTGAATGATAAAAACCCCTTGTGTGTGTGAAGTACTTTCAATACATAGAGTGGCCATTTTCAACCTTCTCCACACACACATTGAATGTGGAAATTTTATGCAGGATTTTTAAAAAAACATGAATATTATAAATTAATTTTATGATACAAAAAGATATATGAGGAAAAAAAAAGATTTTGCTGCTTTATTTTGTTTAAAGAATCAATATGTTGTTAATTAATTGGTTAACATTTTCTTTTTGTTTGCATTGAGACCTTAACAATAAGTTTATTTTGTTCAGGTTGGAGGATTCTTGTCTACAAAAGTTATCTAGTTTTTATATTATATTTCAAATGAAGGCATGGAAATTTTGTGCTGTATTTAATGACATCTAAATTTACAGTAAAAATCTCAAAACCTTCAAATTCTCATATTTATCAAAATTCTTTCTGAATGCACTTGACAATATATCTTGCATTTTTAATTAAAATTTAATAGCTTTATTGTATATGTATAAATGTATATTTTATGAAAACTTATGTTTTTATTTTCTTGCACTATCATTGGAAATTAATTACAATGTCAAGAAATTTTAAGATAAAATTATTTTGGTCATGAAGCATTCAATATTTTTCTTTCTTTCTTTTTTTTTTTTTAAATGAAACTCTTAAGTGTAATTTTTTTTTATATTTAGGATGTGCGTTTTGCTGATGAAATTGCTGAGAGGTAAGTATTTTAAATATATTTTAGAAGAATTTTTTTTAAAATTCCAGTAAAGGAATTCCTAAGTGATGAATCATTTTTTATTTATATTGTTATCTATATTAGATAAGATTTACATTTTTATCCTAAATAAAAAAGAATTTATTTGAAAATAAAATTAAAAGTGAATTTGGTAGAATATTAGCTTCTAAAATCTGTTTTATTTAAATGTATGTTTACAACCTTTTTTTAAATTAAGGCATTTTAATCTTTATTCTTGAATTAGTGAAGTTGCAAATACAATTTTTACAGCACTTTTTAACTTCTCAAAGTGATTAAAATTTTAAATAAATTATGTAATGTATGATGTTGTGATAGGATAAAATTGCTTACTGCAGTATATTAAAGTACTTGATGTCTTTTTGTTGTTTTTGTTTTGTTTATTGGATTACTATTTTCTAAATTTCTTTCTACGTTAGACTTTGAGTTTAAAATATTATTAATAATCATTTTATTATTAATGCTCAAAATAATGAACAAAAATTTTTGTGTTCGAAAACAGATGGTTAAAGGGTTATGCGAGTCATCAAAAGGTAGAAGGCTTGGAAATCTTCAGAAATATGGGTTCCTGTATGCTAGTCAGTGATAAGCTAACTTTTGTTGGTATGTTTTGCATTTATATGCAGTATTTTGTAACTTAAAAATTAATATAAATTGTTTATAAAAAAAATCCATACTATTTATGAATTCGGTCCATATCATATACGGTGTGCCCAAGGATAATTGGGACAAACCTTAAGGGTAAGTAGGGGACATCACAAAGATTCAGATTTGCACTGCAGCCAAAGGTCGAAAACATCTTTGTTCGTCAATAAGTAGCGTTATTCTCAGGAGCATTGGAGGAAATATACCTGCATCACCGTAGGCAGATATATGCCTGTTTTACAGATTGGCAGAGGAAAATGCATGAATAGCAGAAAGATTGTATCGCGAGAAGTACTCAGGAAAATGTACCTGACCGCCTGGTACAATCATTCTGCTGCTTGTGCACTTCCTTTTTGCCAATCTATAAATCAGGTGCATATCTGCCATCTAGAGTATGGAACACTGTTTCATGCTGCTGTAGAGGCAATGACAGCTCAAATAATTGCAGTAATGCAAGTCTATTTCCTTAAATGATCTTGTGAATAATGCCACCTAATGCCGAACGAAGACGTTTCTGATCATGGGTTGCTATGCAAATCTGAATCCTTGTTATGTCCCCTACCTTCTCTTAAAGTTTGTCCCTATGTTCCTGGAACACCCTGTATGTTGTAAAATATTTCAGTAGTTGTCACTGTTAAGATGCCAGGAGATGTCGCATAAGTTATTCACAATCTAATTAGACCACTTTGAAGAATTTTCAGTTATCCATACTAAAAAAAAAATTTTTAAATCTTATTATTGCATATAAATATAAATTTCAAAATTCTTCAGTTTGAGTAAACTTTAGGTAAAGATATTTTAAGATTAAATTTACAAATTAGATAACAATTGAGTGTTATTATTTTTATCTCAACGATAGAACTGTGTGCTTGTTTGAAAATAAATGTACAAATTCCTTTAAAAATTTTAATTTTTTCAAAAGGCCACATTTGATGGTCTTTAGGACATCAAAATAATTTCTATACATATAGTTTAATAAAATCAGGATTTGACATACATTTAACTTAACTTAAATTCCCAGTGTTAAGTTCCCAAGAAGCTTGATACTCACTTATTGACCCGCTGAAAGGTATGAAAGGCCGAATCAACCTTGCCCAGCCTGAAGTTTGAACCTCGGACTTGTGATGTGGACGTGTGATGCACTAACCACTGGGCTTCAACATACATTTATTTACATAAAATTTGTTCTAGAAAATTTTTACTGCCATCTTCTCTTTAAATCGAAAGTAACACTTCAAGTGTTCTTTATGTTTATTAACCACATTTTCATCCATAGGAGCAAAAATAAAAAGTACTTCATTTTATTTTTAAATATACAAGACTCATTCAATTTTATTCCATTTGTGGTTATTTTAGTTCTTGCTTTTTATTATCCTGTCTATAAGGATTCATAATTATAATGATTAAAAAATTTGTTTGGAAAAAATGGTCGGTGGAGGAAATGTAATGAAATGTTTTATTTATTTAATATTTCATGTTTTATAACATTAATGTTTCAATGAAAAAAAATATGCATAATATTGTCTTTTATATATATATAAATTACTCTAAATGAAATACATTAAATCTGAAAAGTAAAATGTTAAATTGGTTTAAACATCCCTCAAAAAACGTCAATTTTGAACATCAAGAAATTAACCCCTTTGGGACAAACGTCCCAAATATGAGCCAGCATGAAACACCGTCAGAGGCCAAATAGCTCATGGGTGAGCCAGTATGTTTCTCCCTCCACAGGCCGAACAACTCACCCATGAGCCAGGCGCTTGGAATGTTTTGTAAGCTCAGTTTTTTGGCAGTAGATGGCATTCAATGTCCATAAGATTTGAGATACATGGAGATCTTATGGACCTTCTACTTGAAATGGGAGAAATATTACTCACATACATGTGGCTTTTGTTTTATAAACATAAGGGGAAGGGAATGTTTTCAAAGTGAGTGCTTTACGACTGCTTTTGAAATGAACAGGTGGTTTTGTTTATAGTGAAGAGATGAGAGATTTATTTTCGCTAAAGCATTTGATTTGGGTTTGCAGTCTAGTTTTTATGGCTAATTAAATCTAGTAGACAAAATTTGTCTTTTTTTTTCTTACTTTTTTACAAGGTTGACTTTTACAAATGCCGACAATAAAATGTTTTAAAACTTGTACTTAGAAAGTGGCTGAAGTAAATAAAGTATATTAATACAAAATATATAAAGCATATGCCATTCGTATAATATACAGAAAATTATTGAACAACGCGTTTATGTTTCGGTATTTTTATGGATTTAGGCTTAACTACACAAAACCCTCTGGCCTGTGAGTGACACTCGGGATGGAAACCTCCGGCCCTAGCAGTAGCATGTGATTGCATCCTTCATCCCGAAAGGGTTAATGGTCACATAATTTTGTAGGAAATTGTTTATTTTTTTATTCTAGAAAATTACATGAAACTAAGTAGAAGGACAATATATGTATATATTTTTAAATTTTGGGTAAATTTTTAGCTTGAAATTCAAAAACTAAATTTTTTAAGAAAAGCTAACATTTGGGTTTATTATGACTGAATGTTGGTTTTCCAGCAAAGAGAAAAAATTAAATGCAGGCATTTGTTTTAAACATTAAGGGGACACAGTCCGATTCAATTGACAAAAATCGGTCAAAAAATCAAATCTTAATTTTTTTAGCCTAAATAATATATATCTCTTTAACCTCACAAAATTTGAAAGCCCTAAACTTAAAAAATGCATAATTATTATAGCTTTTATGTTGGTTTTTATTCACATTCCTATGGCAAATCAACACTTTAAACGGACTTATCTCAGAAAGATAAAATAACTAGTTTGTCTTCATTTAAAATGCTAGGGCTTTTTTTTTCTATTGTGCCTGATGCTTTGATTTTTTTTGTTACCTATTAATAATAGTACATGTAACCAAAGTTGGTATGCATTTTTGAATCAAAGCAATACTTACTTTTTAAAAAATAATTGAACTCAGAATTTATACTTTTTTTAAGGAATTTTCAATGAGCATTCATAAGTATTGTTCAAATACCAATCATGTTGTCGCAAAACCCATACCAACTTTTGTTATATGTGGTTTGATGTACTTGTAAATCATATTTCATGTGTGTACATAAATTTTTATAGGAGTAGTATTTTAAATCACTTCACAAATTTTAAGTTTTTTTCTTAAAAAATTAAATGGTTAGCTTTTTATGAAATTTTGAGCATAAAATCTGTTTTACATAGTATATGCACATAGGAGGCAACCAAAAAATTTTGAAAATCCTTAAATTAAAAATTTTAATGTAAATCGTAGCATGTCCCCTTAAAGGAGAATTTTATTACACTTATGTGCAATGTAAATACACATCTTAGTAATTTTTCTTGCCAAATAAGTTTCAAAGCACTAACCGAAATTTCAAAACAATAAGTTATTTTAGAATCACTCTCAGATCTATTTATACTTAAAGTAGAATCCAATTAACTTCCTGACTAACTCCATGATGTATACAATATTAAAAAAAAATTGTATTGCAGAATGCAACCTACATGTAATCATGAAGAGGGGAACTAAGTAACTGAGCTAAAGTTACAAAATCATATTGCTAATTTATATGTTGCATTGTGCTAACATCTAGTTTAAAATAAAATGTCTCTAAACATGTTACAAATAATCTGGTGAGAAATAAATTATTCTGGGCTTAAGAACTAGATAGTTTTAATCTTTTTGGTGCATTACTTTTGAACACACCAGCCCGGAAATATCACGGGCACAAGAAATTGAGGGGGAAATTTCACCCCGTGGTTTTAACGGGAGTAAGAAGGAAGGGGTTAAACAAGCATGATTATAGAAAACTCATACATTGAATAACATTTACATCATCTTTGAAATGCGTTAAAAAAGTTTTGCTAAATATATTAATGTTACTTTTATTATAATTGGTGGCTAATAAAAATTATCTGTTTATTTTAAAATACTCATGTGAAGGTTTTATAAATTCAATTTTAAATACATATGATTATGTTTATTTGTCTATAAAGCTGTTGCATTTTATGATTTTTAAATATTCAATTTTTAATAAAGACAATGTACGATTAAATGTTTCGAATATGTTACAGGAAAATATTGTGAATTTCATAAATTATACAATGAAGGAGAATTGAAAGATGCATCATCTTTACTGGTATCTCTAATAGCATCTGGTTTAGCTCCAACAAAGTAATGTGAATATATATTTCTGTAAAAATTAGTACACTTTTAAATTAAAAATACTATTTAGTAAAAAAGCTTGAACAATTTGACTTTTATATTTTAATACTCATTGGTTTTAAATTTAAAGTATGCATATCCTCTTTTTATCTCTATGAATAAATTATAATACACCAAAAAGGACACATGAAATGAGGAGTGTTTTAAAGAATATAGATATGTATGAAATGTTTTTATCTGTTATAATTGAATTTTGCTTTTACTTAAATTCTATTTATCTAATTTTATCAAATTTCTATAAAAAAATTTATAGTATCACCTTGGATTTCAGTAGTTTATTTTCTTCTAAAGTGAATAAATGTACACTTGTTTATCTCTGTGATGTATCTTAAAAGATTCATTAGATTTGAAATTATGTTGAAAGGATACAATACTAGGAAAGTTAGAGAACCATTATATTAAATTTAATTTCTGTCATTGTTGTCATTCTTTTAATATTATCAAATTATTTTAACTTTGATTTTTTTATCGGAAATATTTAATGTAGTCTAACTCAGTATTCCGCAACCCCCGGTCCGTGGATCAAATACTACCGGTCCGTACAAGAAACATTAAATTATTTCTCTTTTATTTACTGTGGTATGTTTTTCTTTGGTTTGGGCTACTTTTTATAGAAAATCACTTAATATTCCTTGTTAAATCACTTAATATTTATTTTTTGGTGTAACCAAATTTTATTCAGAAGCCACGATTAAATACAATTAAATTAAAATTATTAAATCAAAACAATCTAAAATATAAACAATCAATATCCTCCCCCTCAGCGGGCCGCGGTAAAATTAACAAATGTTGACCAGTCCACAGCGATAAAAAGGTTGTGGAGCACTGGTCTAATTGACATGTATCAGATGCTTTATCAAAGTTTATGTGGAAGAAAAAAATTATTGTGATAATAGTTCCACCACTATTGTGCACATTTCATGAATAAATGCTAAAATGTGTTTATTCCTTTGAAATTTTCAAATTACTAATCTTTAAAGATTTATCTTTTTGATTCTGTTATCCAGAAACTATCTGCAAAAATAAATGTGTAATACCTGTATTGTGCATATCATAAATTCAATTCAACTTTTATCTTTTCCAGTTTTCAAATTATCATGCTTCTTGATGCACTGCCATTGTTGGAAGCTCCAGAAATAATATTCTCTCGCAAAGAAACCTACCAACTTATGAAATGTTTAGAAGATACAATTATCAATCAGGGAAATAAAGTAAGTTTTTTAAAATAATTCTTTCAACTTAAGTTTGTTATATTGATATATCTCACTTTATCGATGAAATATGGGAAGTTCAATTTTAAAGTTTAATTAAATTAGTATCAATTTAAAGTTGTCCTTCTTAAAGTATCTAGCATTGAAAAAAAATTAGTGTACTGCAAGGGTGTGTCAAACTCGCAGGCTGCATGTGGCCCACAACGATCATTTTTGCAGCCCGGCCAATATATCAGTACACAGTAATAAAAAAATAATAAAAATTTCTCCCGAAATAGGAAAGATAGTAGCAGTGAAGCGATGTCGAGAGTAAAGATGTACACATTAAATTTTTCTTGTTCTTTTACATATGTTAATTATAATTATTTATCGAAATAATCCTACATGTCTATGGATATTGATTTTTTTTTTTTGCGGCCCATCTAAAATTAAACATTGTTGGTTTGGTCCAAGTTAGTCTTTGAGTTTGACACCCTTGATGTACAGTAATACCTCAAACTTATGCCATAGGTGGGACTGAGTGATAACCGCGTAAGTGGAGGGTATGATTTTGAATACATACGAATTTTTTTAGTTGGAGCCAGAGACGAAAAAAAATAATAATTTAGAAAAAAAAAACCCCATTTTATGAAATCTTCTGAACACAAATACAAAATTGCAAATCAAAGTTATTTTGATGTGGAAGGCTTTATAAAATCTTTACAGAGTAGTCTGCTAGCTCAAAATTTCCTCGCATCATGCTAATAATTTTTATATTCCCTGTTTTATTGAAAATATATGCTCATCATTGTAGTTTATATTTCTTAAAAAATTTGTAGCACTTTTTCAATTAAACTGAAGCCTTCTGTTAAACTTCCCATCGTCATTCGGTGGCCGCGATAGCCTAGTGGTCAAGGTATCAGATCGTGGCTGGGTTGTCTCGAGTTCGAGCCCAGTACCACTAAAGACCCGCCGTGTAGGGAAGCAATGCATGTTACATCTGTCAAGAGCTCAAACATCCTCCTGTTGGAGAGGGGGTGTCAGCTCAGGTATTGTCCTTGTCACTTGAACATGGTTCAAAATTACGATGTCCGTCACCAAAAGCCCTCGTGTAGCTGAAAAGTGCCACATTAATATTCACTCACTCACCCACCATCATTCGATCTTCTGATTGAACTGAGTCTAAAGACTCAAATTCTTCAATGTCTTGCTTTTGCTCATGTATTTCTATGAGCTTATCAATTATCAGCTCCTGATTGTGGAAATCCAGCAGTTCTTGAATGTCTTCACTATCCACTGCTAAATTTATTTGCCTGGCAAGATCGACAACTTCTTCATTCATATTACCCTTTTTGACGAGTTATGAAAATTGCATAACTCGAGGTATTACTGTATTGTGATAATGGTAATTTTTTTTCATGCTTTTATAAGTTATTATCTCATTGATAATAATATTGGAAATTCCCATCTATAAAAATGCACATATAAATATTTATAAAATTCAGCAGTATCTAAAATGTAATTGCATTCAATTTTTTTTATAGGATTCACTTGAAAACAGTGACAGAGTTAATATCATCCGCTTAGCTCTGGTGCGAAATTTAGCAAGATCTTTTGTAATAGAGACTGGTGATTCTGAATCAGATGATGAAATATAACATTCAATCACATTTTGTAAATTTTCCAATGATTTTATACTTTTCTAATAAAGTTTATTTATTGAAAATGTTCTATTTTGATTAATAGACTTTCTAATCTGCTTTTATTCTGTATGCAGGAATTGCATTAAAAAAACTTAAAAATTCAATTTTATTTTTAAAAAAAGTTATGCATTAAATAGAAATCCCCCATCCTTTTTATGCAGGCAAAAACATTAGTCTGGTTTTTTTTTTTGTGATAAACAGTTTTCTTAGCTGCTTGTATATGTACAAGATCTAAATTGATTATTATTTTTCATAAATTATCTCTAGAAAAAATAAATTTATCTACACTTTCACTTTAAAACTTATTGCAATAATTGAAAGATATGTATGTCCTTCAATTACATTAAAAAATATGTAATTAAAATTACCTGCTGTAATAACAGTCAAGAAAAAGGAATCCTTAAAAAATTTTCTTGCCACATTTGGTCTATGAGTAGATAACAAGCATACCATTTTGGAAAAACTTGCCCAGTTGTGTGTAATATTTTTCTTTTGATGGAAAGTCAGGTGACGTTTTCTCAAACTATGTTAATTTTAACTAAGCCAGCAAAAAACATTTGCCCAACTTCTCTCTCTGACTTTATTTAATACCACGGCTATGTAAGATCAAGTTTGAGCAATTTGTGATGGTGTCAATTTTGCACATTTTCAAAAATATACTCATCACTTAAAAAGATCTGGAATTTGTTTTTTATAGAACACAAAAATGGCCATCTTTTTCACCTTGGCGTTGAGTTTCGGGACACCCTGTATTGTATATGTATAATAAGTTAGTTTCCTTCAAGCCTTTAGAACTTTTAATTATAATAGAAATTACAAAAATGATATGTATCCCAACTTTTTTTACAGTGTATGTGTAATTGACTGATGTTATATGTACTTCACAAATATTTCAAACAGATGGGAGTATATTCAAAAACAATATATTAATCCATGTTTTTTAAAATGCCTGTGATACCTAATGCTACAGATCAGCAGTTCTTACACTGCTCCATGGATCCCTGGGGGTCCCCAGCGCATTTCTAGGGTTTCCACGATGGTTTCTCATTTAATGTTCCCTCTTTTGCAGACAATGAAAAGCCTCTTGGAAAAAATTGAAACAAATGCCATCCTAGACTAGATTGCCCCCAATGAAAAAACTATTAAAACATGTATTTCAATTTTTTATATTAATTTATTTTTAACCCTTTATCTACCGCATTATGATTTACTGCAGTTTTTATCAAGTAATTTTTTTTTTGGATCACTACATTGAAAATTAAGGGATATACATAAACAAAATACTCAACTTTGGGAAATTTAATCTGTTAGAGCTAATTAATTAAAGATATTCCACTTTAAAATTAATTATATACATTGTTCACTTAAAATAAAGAGTCAAATCGTTTTCTAAGGTCCTCATTAACATACAAAAAAAAAGACACTTAAATTTTGACATTAACCATTTTTTTGGGACAAAAATGATAATCTTTGCAATCCGCTGAAAATGCAATTTCTGCTATCATACTATTCGCCTTCTCTACTAAAATACTCATCATAGAACCTGTGCTGCCATATATCTTAGAAGAGTGGATTAAAGAATATTCGTAAAATTGGTTATTCTATGTTATTTTAAAGTAAGTGGTACTTATAAGTACCGTCAGTAGATAAAGGGTTAATTAGAGGTTTAATGTTTTCTTAAAGAGAAAAAGATGTGTTAAAAAAGTCTGTATAAGTAGCAGCGGCAGCCTTAGGATTATTGAGGAACCTTTAAATCACTCGGCCATGGGTTGGGAGTAAGAGAGGGGTGTCCAAAATCTTGGAAGTCTAATGTCAGGCTGATACATAACGGGGGTCTGCAGAGATCGAAAGTTTAAGAACATCTGCTATACATGGAAGTATGTAAACATTTTGAATATTTAAATTTATGAAATTAAAACTAGCATGTTTAGATTTTGTGCAACAGTTCAGAATTTGAGTACATTGTTAATTTTTATATGTTTTCTTTTTGTATAGAATAAAACAAACCTAATCTTAACTTAAAGCTGAAAAATATAAATTGTTGTTTACTGCTAATAAAATTCAAAAAAAATTATTCATTTATTTTCTAATGACAAAAAGGAAATAAATTTCAAAGGCATAACTCAATTTATTTTTTAATTCTTTAGCCAGACTTAGGCATGACCACTATTGGTCTGTGATGGGCAGCCCAGTACAGTATAAAAACTTAAATAGTTTTTAACAGTACTAACTGCTGCTAAGTCGCCTAATCCAGAACAAGAGACTAAATGGTCTCTGCACATCTGTTAAAATGAATCTGAACAGGTGTTTTGTGAGGTGGTCATATTCAGTTATAATTCTAAAATTAGTGATACTGGCAAGTCACAAGGAATGGAGGAACTCGTAATTTTTACCCCTCAGAGTTCCGAATCTTCTCTCGAAAATGAGCTATAAATTTAGATTGATGATTCTTTAAGTATTTTGATCAGTAACAGGTTGAGGAAGGTCAGAACCAAACTTGGCCAATGTGTCAGCAATAATGGATGAACTTCTAAAAAAATTTCTCATCAAGAATGCTATTGTTTTTCCTAACTGATTTCTCATCATATCTAATTAAATCAAATTTTATTGCTTTAAATGTTTTAAAAAAATTGGCCTTCAAAATTAATTTTGTACATTTATCTTCAAAAGATTTATATATAGATATTTTGAGGAAAACTGTGTAAACCAAATTCGGAAAGGGCAATTTACAACAAACAGTTGAAAAGTATTTTGGGCTAATGTTAACATAAATACCTTTCATTAAACTAATAAAATAAAATTGCATAAAAGACTGATACATTTTGCCTATTAATCAGCTCTAAGTAATATAGCACACACCTCTTAAGCTTTACCACCAAAACAAATTACATTTTTTTGACCATCCATGAGGAAAAAAATTCTGTTTTGGAAGTTAATTAATCCTTTAATACCACAATTTTATTCTTGAGCAGTGAGTAGTGATATAGATAATGTACAATAAATAGTACACAACTTTCTTTTTGACTTACACAGCAAAGTATTAAGAATTTAAAATGAATAGTGATTATTCACAATATATTTACAAATCATTCTTTTCGCATTAAAAAAAAAAACTTTTCCTCAATAAATGAGAGAAAAAAATTTTACTAATGAAATCATTAAATAAATTCATTTAAATATTTTAGTGACATGTAATGTAAAAATACAATTCTAGGTTAGTACAAATTGTCTTCAGGAACTAATCTTTTCCCTTTAATTAACTTTATATGAAAACAAGCATCTTAGAATTAAGTTTAAAGAAACAACTTTTTTTTATATCTTTTGCATTATAACCATTGTCAGTCAACAAAATGTGAAATGGTAATTTGTAACTTTTAGTAACTATGACAAAAAAACAATCTTAAATGCTCAAAAAAAATTACAAATTCTAAAATAAATGTTATTAAAATTTCTAAAATTAAACTATTGCAGCTTTATACAATAATTTCTTTGGCTTATATTGAAAAACAAACCAAAATTTTCAACAGTTTCTTTATTTACAACAAATTGATATTTTTGTAAATCAAAAGGTAATCCTTACAAAAACCATATGCTATTTGAAATACAATTTAATAAGAAAAAAAAATGCAGGATGTACATTCTTATCCAAATAGTGATATTTATATTTGTACTCTCCAGCTCTATATGAAAAAAAAAAAGTAACACAATAAACACAATTTTCTTTTTGTTAAAAAAAAATATATCCATTCATACAACTTGAATTACAGCAGAACACATACACAAGTATTCAAACTTTTTTGCATTTGAAAATAGTTCTTCATTCAAGCTTTCCAGAAAAAAATTCTCGTTCCTCTTCATTTGAACTGATTGTTGAGTAGTGGTTGTTTTGCAATTTGAATCTTATGACAAACCATTTACATCCTTAGATTTACATATCAGTCCATTTATTGGAACAAGTACTTAAAATAGAATCAATTAGCTGTTCAAAATAGTACAGAGAGTAATATATAGTTAGAGAGAAAGTATAACCTTCACAAAAGGAGGTCAACCAAAAACCAACATATACATATAAGTGCATGATCAATTTTCTATAGCTAAACACATTGAACAATTAATTATTCTGCAAAAAGGTATATTCACATGTCATGCGCAAAAAGTAAAAAGAATTAGAATATACGTTCTTTTATTTTGGAAAGAACAAAACAAAATGCCATTTCTAGTTGTCAGGCATTTTCAATCAGTTATTGATAAGCTTCATTAAAATATACATCTGGCATGCATTGGTTATTCAATTACATTCAGTAGATGAAATTTGTACTTTGATATTTAGATTATTTCATCAAACCTTGTTATAAAAAATTAAACACCAGAACAAAACAGAAATAAATATCACATTAAGCATCAAGAGAACGACTTACTAAAAAGTTTTAACATTAATGTTAGACTACATCATTATCCAAAGTCAAGAATTTGCTATAAAATTATCTTTGTGAACGACAAAAAAATTATTCATTTAAAGCAGTTTAAAGTGATTGAAAACTTTAAAATAAGTAAAATGAAGCATTATGTGATCCAAACATATTGGATTCATATTCAAGATTCTGGGTGTTTTTTTTTTTAAATTCTTTTTGGTAAGACACTTTTTGTAATCCAAAATCATTTTTTGAAAGAGAAAAAAAACCTTAAAATATGTTCCATAACTTTCTAGATGATTATTTTAAACCTCAGAAAATCTGATGCATAATCATTCATCTTTTTAAAGTTCATGAAAAAAAAATGCTTCAAGTACAGAAAAAAAATGCTAAAGAGAATCTCTATTTAAGATCAAACTTCAAATCTTGACTTTGGATATCAAAACAAAGAATTTTCAGAAAGGAAAGCACAAAAGAAGAAAAAATGGAAAAGAAACAATTTACAATAAATACAGGGACAAATTGATTTTTTTTGTCGGTTTTTTGTAAACGTTACATTTATCAAAAGCAACTGCATGCATGCAAAACCATTGTATACTGGTTCAGCATATGCACACATATCAGAAACATTCAGCATTGTCAGTTTACATTATTTCCTTCATGGAAAATGTTTTTTTTATTGGAACAAGTAAACATACTATACAATCTTTGTTCCAAGTGCACACACACACATACACACACACAAAAGATCCGTTTTTCTATGAAAATGATAAATTGTAATCATTTGTGCACATCTGGTAGCAGCATTCAAGTTGAGATTAATATACATGAACAGAAGCAGAGAACTATTGTTACTTTTATAGTGAAAAGTTAATGCTTACATATTTGAAATAATACCATATGAATTTAAGGAAACAAGTCAACTTGAAAAATTAAGAGATGCTTTTTAACTTTGTCTGATGAGCCGATTATCTTGAAATTCTTTAAAATGAAATACATCAACTACCTCAATAGAGCAAAATTCACACCAGATATTTATCAAATTAAAATTTGAACAAAGATAATTCTGAAATATATGAGATGAAAAAAGTAAAAACAAAGAATTTTTCAAAACATCTATTAGTATTATTTAAAATTACAATCCTGTGAATTTCTAATAGGAAGTAATCTTTAATTAATTTCTGTATCTTTTAGATATTAAAAAAAAACTAACTTCAGACATAAAAAATTTCAAATTACTTTTTCTTTCAGAATATCACTATATTAGATATGTTATATCTTCATAGGTATTTAGGACAAACACGTATAAAGAAAAAACATGTTTTTCTACAACTTTTATAAAGCTACAATCAAGAGGAATCGGTATGATGTATCATCCACTCAGAGAAAATGAAGATAAATTAAGATTTCCTTGTCTCCAGTCATAACTTTTAAATGAAAAATTTAGAAGAAAACACATAGAGCTTTGAAATTAGTTTAACCTTCATGTATATATGTATAAATATATTAGAAAATAATTAAACTTTCATAGAGTGAATTTTATTTTTGTGGAGTTACAATAACAACTGAATGCAGCAAGAGAAGTGCACAAATGTTTTGTGATGGATGAATAAGAGTGAAAATGATTCTACGAAGGAGGCACAGGCTAAGTCCCTGGATACTGGCTGATGCCAGTTCTGTGCGTTGATGATTGGAAGCTGTGGCTGGGGGTGTTCTTGCCACCCCATTTTGTACTCCCAGTTCGACTCTCGTGGACTGGAACACGGAGCTAACAAATCTATATACACATCAAGCCCTCTCTCCCTTAACTCACAACAATTCTCATCAAAAATTAGGAATGCAACTGTGCTTATAAAACTTGAGAACATAAGGCTAGCCTTCCACAATTCTGGCTGATACCAGAAAATAGAACTTCACACAGATTTTGAAAGCACTTAAAATAATATATTAAACTGTAAATCAAAAGTCATTTTGAAGAAACTCCAAAAATTGAGCCTCATGCAGAAAAGCAAATGATCTCAACTAAAGATTGTAACAGGCATTACAACTTTTAACACAGAATGCTCATTTTTTGATGCTGAGTGCATTTTGTAAAACTGACCCTCTTTTTCTTCTTGCTATGACAGATACAAAACTAAATTACTCAAACTATAAAAAGGAGATGGTCATTTGATGTGTTATAATAGATTAAGATTTGTTTTTCTTTTTTGTTTTGGCCACTTGAAAATTTGGATGCATAAAAGGCTATGAATGTTTGCATTAATTTTTATACAGAAACAATTCAGATTTTCAAAGCCATAACTGTTCAAAGAGGAGGGAAAAAATGCTTATTTATTAAAAAAAAAAAAAAAAAAAACCTGAAATGTCAGTATATAACAAGAGAAGGGCAGACTCACTGTGAGGATGGAATTAATTAATTATGCAAACAATAAATAGCAATCAAGCAATTTTTTAAAAAAATAAGAATGAATGTTGAATAAAAAACATTGGATTCCAAATTTATAAATCTTAGTAGTCACAATTAATTATTATTTTTAACAAAGATATCAAAAAAATCTCTAAAACTTTAACACTAAAAATCTGAATTGAAACATTCAAAAGTATTTCAGACAATTAAGGGGAAAGAAATCATCCACAAAATTTTGTAAGAAAATTTCAAGCATGGTTTATCTACAAAGAAACAGTTGCAAAAAATTGTTACTTGCATCAGCCAAAATAATTACTACTGATCTCATACAAAGTTTAAAAAATATCCACACAAAAGTGAAAAAAGCACAAAAACAATTACTTAATTTCAATCCTTTCATAAAACATGAAATCTCAATAAGAGGGAAAGGCTTTTTTATAACACACACGTGGCAAAATCTTTTTTTGAATAAGCTCATATCGAAAAATTCTCAAGTCTTCATAAGCACCCATGCAACAATACATCAATCAATCAAGCAAACGGGCAGCAATTCCATTCATACTGAAGGCAGCTCAATACCTTGAGGTCAACACCATCAACATGCAAGTTCCTTGCAATAACAGGCACGAGGCACTCTATTTGCAAGTTTCTGCATTTAAAAAATTTTTTAACATGTTTCCCTCACAGTTTGTGTATCACACAAACAAGAATTCTTTGTTTGTTTTTTTTAAATGCATGGTTGCATTAATTTCATATTTACACTCCTTTCCAGCACAATAACGTAATTTTAAATCGATTAATTTAAAACATGTTGCTTGTTAATGAATTTTTTTACAAATTTTTCAGCTGAAAAGGACATATTACTAAAAAAAGGATTTCACACCTAGTAAAATCAAAAGAATTGTCAAATAGAGATGGAATTTTCAATTTAAAAATGCAAAAGATATTTTTTTTTTCCTTAGCAAAGTAAGCAATATTGTGACTCATTTAAGAGATTTCTATTTCAGTAATAGCAAATACAGAAATAGAGATATATCCACTGTTCCTATATTACTATACATTTATAGTATTACTACACTTTTAAAAAAATAATATTTTAAGGTTATGAATTATTGATTGAAAAGTGATGAATATTTGAATAAAGAAAAAATAAACATTTAACAAACAAAAAAAGTGGCTTTAAAAAATGCAATTTGAAATTACTTTAATGAAAAAAATTCAGTGTGAACATTTGCTATGATGAAATTTTAACCAATAGCAATGTCAAACTTTAATTTGCAAAATAAAAACAAAATCACTTCAAAAATTTTGAGAGATTGTGCAAGCGACACTCATGTCTGCAGATAGTTAAATTTTTTAAAAATAATGAAACTCTTAGCTTTTTTTCAAACTCAAAATCCTTATCTAGCAATATCTTACAGGAAAGAATATTTTACTGGGAAAAAGAATTTCCTGTTTTTAGAGAAATAATAAAATAAGGGGGAGGGGTAATCCCACCACTTGTCTGTATAGATTAATATTCAAATTAACATACAACAAATTAGGAATTCTTTATAACCAAAATACTCATGCTGTTCATTACCCCTTATTTAAATTAATTAAAATATCCAAAGAATTAGAAGGAAATAAATCTATCCAAACAGGAACAGTGAATACTTCAAAATCCAGAATTATTTTACTAGCATATGTTTTATGGTGACAAAACATTAAATGTTTCTTTGGGAAAAGTAGTTCAAATATAATAACAGTAACATGCTACAAAAATGTTCAGTACACAAAAGGTACACATTTAGACATTCATCATTAAGTAAAATATACATTTCTATCTCTATTAATACAAAACAAATACTACATAAATCAAATTATAGTGAGCAATCAAAATTTTAAAGTGATTGCTAATTTTAAATTAATTTCTTGAAGAACCAAATAATTTAGAGAAAGTAATTTATAAGTATGAACAAATAAGTAATGACAAAAAATTCACAATTCCAGAAAACATCAACTGGGAAGGCAAAACCGAACAAGAAATTAACAATAAAGAAGACATCAAAATTGTTTTCAGAACAAGTTATTTTTATCTTAACTACAATTACATAAAAAAGATTCACATCTTTTGATAACTTTATTATTTTAATACTCACACTAATAGATTTTTTTTCTTTTTGTTCCCTTTTCATGCAAATGAATTTTTTGAATAAAACTCTAGAAAAAAAAAAGAAAGCTTAAAAATAAAATGCAATTAAAAATTAGTAAAAGCCCAGGGAAAATACGCACTTTTTTCAATACTAATACAAGTTAAATTAAAACCATATTATGCAAAATTTGAAACAAAACAAAAAAAAAATTATTTACATGTTTTTTTGTTTTACTTAAAGATGGACTACAAAAGTTCCTGAATAAAAAAAAAAAACCTTATGAATTGGAAAATAATAATACTTAAGAGATAACAAAGCAAAATTTTTAAAAATTTAGAAAAATTAATTTTTTTTAATTTACCATGTTGCTATTGATTTATTAACAAAATAATTGCTATGTTCTTAGAAGAAAACTTTCAATGCCTTCTTTAATGCTCTGTGTCTAATTACATTCATGAGCAAACAGACAAAAATTCTAGTTCATTCTCTCAGTACTATACGTCTTCATATCTTCGAGCAAAACTACATTAAACATGCAAGTTAAGTGCAGTTATAATGTTCAGATACAAAAGGTACCAGCATTTTTATGAATCATTATAATGTTTTCAGTTTTGTCTTCTTATTTGTGCTGTTTAGTAGGTGCTATTACTGTGATAAACGGCCACATTTCGCATATCATACACAAAAATATATGCAAATATACTTTTCTTAAGTTCTCATAGGTCATCTTGAGTATGAATCAGTATACTTCATACTAAAAAATTTCCATAGTCAAATTTCATTGTCAACAGCTATCAAGTATTACAAATTGAGTTGAAATTTATTTAAGTGTTGAACTTATAATCATGTAAGAGTCATATAAATCAGCAAAGATATGCATGTTTATGTACATTCATTAACATGCATATTAACAAAAAAGGGGGGAAATTAATGCTATAAGTAAGAGAAAAAATTAAACATCTTAAGTATATTTAACCAAATAAGAATATGCTTCATGGTTCATACACTTTCAAGGCCAGATTAAAAAAAAGCAGTTTAAGTAATAAGGGATAGGAGGGTTAAAAGAGAATAACATTTATGTATAACAGGTAAAAATTTTCACAACAATTTTCATATAAATAGATAAGGTGGAAAGAGTTAAGTAAACCAAATCAATTTTTGTCATAAAATCGAACATATTTTTAAAGATCACATCAAAAAATTAACTGTTTCACATCTAAAATTGAAAAAACATGGCAAGCTTTATTCTTTATTACAACTATTCTTGAACATTTTAAAAATTATCTGTTAGTGCTGAAATATATATACATTATGGCAGAGTGGACAGATAGTTAAAAAAATTTTATTTATTGTCATTGTTTCAATTGATAGTATATATATATATATATTTTTTTTTATAAATATAATGTCTGTTTTACAGATACATTTTTTTTTTCTTTTTTTCCTCCACAGAATGTTTAAGATTTAAAATTTTAAGTGCCTAAAAATATTGTTTTACAGTTTTTAAACATAATGAAACATGAAATTATTTTCATCATCTTAATTAAAAGTACTGCACTCTACAACAAAAGATTACAATACTTTTTTATACGTGCTTCGTCAAGAAAAAAAAATTATGGACAGTTTAAGTGATATTTTGATGAATTATATTTTTTCAACAAAATAATTCTGCAAGTTTTCACCAAAAATTTAAAAATCAAGGAATGTTTATAAAGCAGTACATGAACCATGTCTACACTCTCAAAATAAAATAAATAACTAAAGAATAACACACAGAAATTTACAATAATTAATTACATTGTTTGACCTTACACTTACAGGATTTCCACAATCATATCTAGAAACGGACCAATACAATTTACACAGAAACCACATACTATAGGTAGGGGGGACTCTCTGATCTATTACTTAATTTTAACCACATAAAACGACAAAATCAAAATGGAAAACATTATTGATTTTTTAATCACATATTAATAATTCTCTTAAGGCAGTTAAAAATTTCTCTTGCTTTAAGGTCTATGTTCAAATAATATTTAATATAGTTTTAGTACAAATGATAGGAGATTGTGTGCGACTTGCTGAGCTCCATGTCAGAGTTTAAGTAATCCTGATATTTTATAAAATTATAGCATCTACATTCTCTAAAAACAAACTTTGCATTTAAAAATGCAGATGTTCGAAAATTGAATAATCTCATGTATATTCTTTTAAAGGACTAAAAGTGTTGTAATCCATTCTCTTATTTATATATTTGTGTAAAGTAAAATTTTGGAAAATTAAACTGAAATGTGCAACTTAAAATTTTTTTTCTTCAAATTATTATACACTTTTCTGACATTCATGCGAGTAATGAATTCCAACTCATCAATTGCCTAAGTTATAAAAATTAAGATTGGTATTTCAAAACACTTTTCCTTTATAACAAAAACTTTTTCTGTTTCATCAAATTGTTTTTTGGAGACAAAGCAAGCCTCTCTTTTTACAATACAATACCATGGCCCAAAGCTTCCCAAATATAGGAACTACTATTATTCTCATAGGATGTCCATTAGTTTTCATGTGGTATGAGTGCTATGGTCATGAAGTGAAGAAATGAAATGAGCTAATGCCCTGAAATTTGAAAAAGTGAGGCACAATGGGATAGTCAGAATTTTTATAACCTATCATCCATACCCATCATTACATGCTCTCAATTCAAACACCAGAACTATACAGTTCTGTGACAAGTTCTTTTAAGAAATATCAGTTACAGTTTGCTTAGTTTACACAAAATACAAAAATATTTCAGGCTTTGCAGCTTAGATTTCTCTTAAAATAAAAAAATAATAAAAGTTCAACACATTTTAATGAATGTGAAAGCTACAAATATTGAAAGAAAGACATAACTTAATATGTATATATATCACAGAACTACGAATAAAGTATTTCTCATATTAAGAGACCATAAAAATCAATATCTGAACCTGAGAAGGGACCTCAAATTGTAGATAACTAGTTTGGAATAATTTCATATAATAAAAGTAAAATTTAAAAAATCACTAGAATTCAATCTGTAACTCCAATTTGTTTCTAAAAATTTTTCTTAAGTTGTGACACAGAACATTTACTGATAATTGAAAAATACTGAGAATAATTCATACTTCAATATTATATAACATTTAGGGAAAAAAAGGTTTGACAATACTTGTCATTTGCAATCAAAGGCCCACAATTAAGGACAGTAGCAATCTGATAAAAACAGATCCCTTTTCAGAAAAAGAAGTTTGAAATGTTACAGTATTCTCAACAAATTTGTACCCTAACAAATGATTTTGAGTATGAAATGATAATGACTGCAAAACAATTCATATCTACAAAAACATATCTCAAGTTTCAAATCGAATTCAATCTACATTTATTATGAAGACAAAAATCTTTTCTTGGAATCAATCTTTAGCTTAAAGAAAACTAATTACCTTGACAAGTGCCAACTCAATTGCAGTTTGCATTGGAAAATTCTGCATTCACATTTAAAATTTTGTACTAGCTTGTTTACAATTTCAATGAACAAAACAACTATCAAGTCATACGGCAGCAATTAAAACAAAATATCAATACAATTAATTACAAACACATTTTTGTGAAAAACAAATATCTAGGTTATAATTGTTATATAGTTGACACATATACAAAATAATAACTCATTGTCATCAATGGGGTAGGGAGGAAATGTACTCAGACTCAACTTAGGCTGTGATTCACATAAACTGAAAAAACACCAGTTCATCAAACCCTAAATCTACAAACATCTTTTTTTATAACAATTTCTTTCCATGCAGCTGGATTAGGGACAAATACCTCTGCAGAGAGTGACACTTTTATATTAAACGTGAAGACAAGGTACGGTGGATGGTATTTCCATTTTGTTTATATTTCAGTTCAATTTATTGAAGTCTTTTGCTAGCGGATGGAGCACCAGGTTTGACAATGTCACCATTGGGAGTTGAGAGAGCGCCGCAGTTCTTACACAACGGGTCAAAGGCTGACCTTTGACTCGGTAGAAGGACAAAATTCATGCTGGGTTTGGGACAGCTAAATTTGTGGAGTTCTCCAGCACCAGTTGAGTTCCTAGAGTATAATAACAGTAAAAAATTAGACATGTCAATATTTGAATTTATTATGAACATTTTTATAAAATAGATAATACAGTGAAAATCATTTAACACAAAACTGAGGGGAATGAAATTTTTGCTTTGAAAGATATTGCAATATATATATATATCGGGTTGGAGGGAAAATTCTGTCATATTTTAAAGAAAATATTTGAATGCATTTATAAAAATATGTGTTTAATATTAATCAATTATATATGCTCCATTACTTGTTACAACTTGTTGCAATCTTTCAGGTAACATGTAAATTCCTATTTTGTAGAAGTTCTCGTGCTTGGAGTTAAAATAGTCAGCAACTACCTTAGAAACACTTTCAAAAGACTTGCATTTTTTTTCCGTTAGATAATTTTTTAGATCTGAACAGGTAATAATCAGATGGTGCAATGTCAGGTGAATATGGTGGGTGACCAAGGACTTCCTATCCTAACGCATTCAGTTTTTGTTGTGTCACTATTACAGTATACAGTCGAGCATTATCGTAGTGGAACACTATTTCTTTTCTGGATGCTAATGCTGGCCTTTTTTCTTTGATAGCTGCATTCAATTTATCCAGTTGATTGCAGTACAGATCCGCATTGATGGTTTTTCCCTGTTTCAGCAACTCGTAGTACACTAGACCTTTCCTGTCCCACCACAAACAAAGCAGTACTTTTCGTTGATGGATACTTGGTTTTGGAACTGTTGCTGATGATGTTCCTAGTTTGCAGTAAGATTTTTTTCTCTTAATATTCTTAAAGAATCTACTTTTCATCTCCAGTAATTAGCTGGTCCAAAAATGACTTCACATTGTGTCTAATCAGATGTGATGAACACATTCTTACACGATCAGACAAATTCTTTTCCGTTAATTCATGTGGAACCCAAACACTTCGCTTTAACACAAACCCAAGAAATTTAATGTGATCTGCAACAATTGTATGATGAATGCCAAACTCTTCTGTAATTTCTTAACTTGTTAAATTTGGATTATTTTCCAACATGGATCGCAAAACATCATTATCGATCTTAGATGGTCATCCAGATCGATCACTTTTTTGGAGGCTCAGATCCCTGGAACGAAATTTGCTAAACCATCTTGACAAGTACGAACATTTACAATATCTTTTCCAAATGCCGCAGATAAATTTTTACATGCAACCGATGCATTGCTTCCTTTTTGGAATTCATACTAAATGCAGTGTGGTAAATGCACTTTATCTACTGACATGTTTTTCACTTTAAATATTACAAGTAAATGATGAACAGTAAAAAAGGACTCCTTTTATATTATTCAGCAGCTAAAGAAACAAAAAAAAAATCCAAATGACTCACTAGCCGGTTTTTTTTTTTATTTACAACAAAAACCACCTGCCTATGTAAAATACGACAGAACTTTCCCTCCAACCCAATATATATATATATCCAACAAAATCCAGTTTATTAGAGTACATTTTAAACGTGGATATGTATATATTCATGCATTTAATAAAAATCAATGAAACAAAAACATTCACAAGAATTTAGTGAAATTTAACACAAAATTTTCTCACATTTTTTGTAAGACAAAACATTTATTGAGTTTTTGGAAAATAATCTGGGTTTTTTTTTGCATTGTCTTTTTTTAGCATCAAACTAACAACAAATTGTTCGATATCGTCCATCTTGTTATTCATTTTACTATTGAAGTGTTCATCTAAATAATTGCTCATACTTTTCAGGAGGTTCCTCATTTTGGATGATGTGGGATTATTCATTTCCTTTCCGTCATTGGAATGTGCATCAATGATATTTTTTTAGCTTAGAACAAACGCCAAAATGTCTTTGTCTGCCATAATTGGGCCTGTACACACACATTATTATCATCTACTGCAACAAATTCTGCCAATGATACAGTAGGGCAATCCAATAATACAGATACTTTCTCAAACATTTAATTGGCAGCTCAGTTTCAATATCCTCCTTTCCAGAAAGGAAACCTTTTTGTGTTAAGCAATATTCCTTTCGCATTAAGAGAAAAAATGCATGAAAATACATAGTTTGTCCGGACTATTGTATTATTTCACGTTAACTGATATTTCATTGTAGCTTAACAAAGTTTGAAAGGGAATGAGGAAAATAGTATATTCAGGAAAAACTCTACAAAATATTTACTTCAATATTAATTAAAAGAATGAATCATTATCAAATGAGTATCGATACAATTCATATCAATTTCATTACATGTAATAAAAAATGGAGTAATAATTGAATCAAATATTAAGTTTCAGTTTCAAAGATAACAAATGGTTGTTTTATGTTCTTGAGTTTAATAAGAAGTTTTATTAACATAAAATAATAAGGCATACGAAATAGAACATGGTAAAAAAATTGTACTCAAGTACATTAGAAAGTTTATTAAAGAAAATGTAATTTTTTTACAATAGTATAAAAAATACAAAATTTTGCATGATCCATAAGTCACATTACACTTTTTTTTACTTAAAAATCACATGTAAAAATAGATTTCACCAACAAAATTTTTTAAAATATTTTTACAATTACTCATATAATTATTGCATTGCCATATATTTAATTCCATAAATAATATAATTTAAAAACTTGATTCAATTTTTTCTTTTAAAAAAAATCTAGTTTTTATTTTTAAAGATTCCTTTTAAAAAAGAAAATTTTTTTAAATGATTATTACGAGAAATTTTACAAAATATATATGCACCTATACAAAATTTCATTCCACAAGTTTAATGAATAGAGACAAAATCAATGCTTTAAAATTTCAGAAAGTTATAAAGAAACCACATAAAGTACAAGATGCTTTATGAAAAAGAATTTTTGGAAAAATGTAGATTATGGGCTTCAGAATTAAACAGTAGTGCTTTAATTTTGTGAAATGTACAAGAACAACTTATCTGACCTAGTTTCTTCAGCTATTTTTACTTTTTCACAACCATCAGGAGGTTCTCTAGCTAAAAATTTATTAATATGTGGACTGGTTGCCAGTTTATGTGTGCCTTCTAGATCAGGAGAGCCACTGCCTTTGCTGCCTTCTGAAAGAAAAAAAAGCAAAAAATTGAATTTATATATAAAAAAATATGTTTCATTAATAAAAAGATTTTGCTCTGCATGATTAAACTCACAAGGAGAGGGCACGACTAAGGAAATTCATTTTGGGTCGAGACTTGGTGTAATAGTAGTATTCCTTTAGGGTGTTCAACCCTCAAAGTAATTCTGCCGAATGGTCAGTCAATTTGGAGAAAAAAGCCTTCGAAATTCATGCTTAGCTTTTATACAATTAAATTTCAATTTCCTCCAATGATTTCTTAGCTTGGTTGATATATCGTCTGCATACTATGCACGAGGTCTGGGTTCGATTTATCGATCAATTTTTATTTTTCATTTCATTTAATTATTTTTAAAATTAAACTTATTTATGAAAGGTTTATTAAATATTAAATGATATTTTATTTAATTATTTTGTATTTTATGAAGTAAAAAAAATACTGCAATTATATAAACATTTATATTAAATTTTATAAATATATTTTTAGATTAATAAATAATATTTATAATAAAATATATAATAAATATTAAATGATATTATACAAAAAAATTAATTACAAATAGTTTTATAATGTGAAATAAAATATACTATAAATAAAATATTATAACATAAAATAATTCATAAAGTATATTATTAAATTAATTATTTTATAATTAATATAATAAAAAATGTCTTTACTATATATTATTAATTTATTATTTTATAATCTTATAAAACATTTAATAAGTCCTTTTTAAATAAATTTAAATAATTTCAAAAAGTTTATTTAAATAATTTTTAAAAAATTAATTATTTCAGTAATAAATAATAAATTTAATAATAAATTAATAATAATTTTAATAATAAATTAATAATAATTTTAATAATAAATTAATAATTTTAATAATAATTCTTAATAATAACTCTTATTAATTTTAATTAATAATTATTTTAAATAATCTTTATTAATAATTATATTCTAAATATTTTTATTAATATAATAATTTTAAATAATTTAAATAATAAATTTATTTAATTGTTTTTACTTTATAAAATACAAAATAATTACATAAAAAATATCATTTAATGCATAATAAACCTTTCAAAAATAAGTTTATTTAATTTTAAAAATAAATGAATAAAATGAAAAAAATTGACCAATGAATCGAACCCAGACCTCGTGCATAGTATGCAGAGGATATATCAACCAAGCTACGAAATCGTTGGAGAAAATTTAAATTTAGTTGTATAAAAGCTAGGCATGAATTTCGAAGGCTTTTTTTCTCCAAATTGACTGGCCATTCGGCGGAATTACATTGAAGGTTGAACACTCTAAAGGAATACTACTATTACACCAAGTCTCGATCCCAAATGAATTTCCTTAGTTGTACCCTCTCCTTGTCAGGTTTATGTTCATATAATAGAACTGTATACCTAAAATATTTTCTATTCCAATCTTTGAGGTGCATATTTTACTATTTCCCCAAAATTATAAAACAACCATTTCATGATTTGGCCAAAGAGAGAAAATAATAAACAAGTAATATGAAAAAAAAATTTAAGTCAATTACTACTTAGGTCAACAAAGAAAAATTTTATTTTAGTTACTTTTTCTTAAATAGTTACAATTAATATAAATATGCATATACATATGACAGATTCACAATATTAAGTGACAAAATAAAAAAAAATGCAATTTTCCATTTTCCTTTCTATATATGGTGTTGGACAATTTTTTTTTTGTTTGTTACTATTTATTCATTAATTAAATTTAATTATTCTAATAAAATAGTATAGTAAAAAAGGAATCACATTCTCAAAAATAAGGCCATCCCAGATGGGATACGAACCCACAACCTTTAGATTAGAAGTCCAACGTGCTATCCATTGCGCTACAGGGACACAACAAACAATTTTCCTTTCTATATATGCTGTTGGACTATTATTTTAATTTGTTATTATTTATTCATTAAATTAAATAGAATTAATGAATTAATATTTGAAAAACTGCATTAACATCAAGTGTCATTTACTACAAGTTTAAAAAATATATATTTGAACTTAAACGGATGCATAAAAAGTATTTTATTAACTATTGAAAATTTGAAAAAGATGCATATATAAATAAATAAATATACATAGGGAGAGAGTGACCTAATAGTAGGAATTGAAAAAGAAAGAAAATGACCTCATTTTGATATTTTTGAATTATCTCAACTTCTCATATATATCCCTGTATTTTCTTCTTTGTATCATATATAATTACAAAAATCAACTCTGACATTCATTTTAGAAGATAACAATAGACCTTTACAAAAATCTCTGGCTCACTGCACAACAATATCCATTTTCTGTAGATCCCATTTCACCTTGACCTTTATAGCAATGAAATGATAGACAAACTAGCAAGGAAGGTCTGTAATCTTCCACCTCTTCTCCTTCCTTTCTAAAATAATCCTTGCCAAAAAAAATCTCAAAATTTGGTGGAGTAGAAGGTGCTTTTCTCTTATCATTGGTAATGCAGACCTAGACCTAGTCTTGCTTCAACCCTCAAGTGTAACACACTCTCACATCTTGCCAGTGGTCACATCAAATACCTCTTGTTCTCATAGAACAAAAAGATTTTTCCCATCTATACCAAATGCGAGGTTTACCAGGCTACTCCTGAGATTTTGAGTTGTATTGATCTTTCTAGGAAAAAAATTTACACGGGTCCTTTACTCTTGTTTGATCTAATGCAGCAGTTCTTAAACTTAGGTCCGTGGATCCCTGGGGGTTTGCAGTGTCTTTCAAGGGGGCCCACGAAGGTCTCATCAAATGTTAAGATTTCCTTCTCTTACAGGCTCTGAAAAACCTTGTAGAAAAATTGAAAGATGGGTATATATATATATAATCCTAGACTACATCACTTAATTGTGCCCAGCAAAAATATGTATTTTGATCACGATTATTATTCAGTTTTTTTATTGTTTGTAACTACATAGCCATTAATAAAATATAATATTTTCAAAAAATACATAGTAGAAACACAAGAGAAAAGATAAAGAACTGAATTCACATAACCATCTCAATTTCCTAATTGAATGATGCCTGTATTCTTTAATTATTTGTGTGTCTACATTAATTAATTTATTTATTACTAGTATTTTGTAACCTTTTTAATTTTTTATGCATATATAATTAGAGGTTTACAGCTTTCTTAAAAGATGAGTTAAAAAAAGTCTGTATAGATAGCAGAAGCTATCTTAGGACTACTGAGGAACCTTTAAATCATTCAGCCATGTGCTAAGAGTCAAGGAGGGGGCGAAAATTTTCGGGGGGAAGGGGGACTGCGATGTCAGGCTGGTACGTAAAGGGAGGCTGTGGCGATCGAAAGTTTAAGAACCACTGATCTAAAGGATCTTGACTGACTCTGTAAGTCTCTGAGGACTAGCAACAACACCAAAATAAAAGTCTAAAATATATTCATAATATATATTTTTAAACATTCCAAAAATTTTCACATACAGCATATATTTAATAATCTCTCCACAAACCCTTGTAGAAAATATAGAAGACTGAAAAATGTATAAAGCCTGAACAAACAAGCTAATTTCCCATTCTCCAAGAATGGGAAGAAAAAGTGATATTACTTTAAATATATTATTTTTAAGATTGTTTTCTTTTTAATGCCTCAATTACTAGTAATAGTTTTTTCATTGTAATATTTCATCAATTTCATGCAGTCTAGATTTTGAGCTGTTAGTCTTCCAAGTTGAAGTTTAGTTTAATTTGTTAAAATTTGCAAGCAAAATTCATGTTTTCTGATTATTAACAGCAATTTAAATTTTATGAAGTTGCTTATCTATATGTAAGTTACCAGTATTCAAAATTCAGACATCTATGTTCATAAAATTACTCTAATGTTATCAGAGTAGAAAGTTTAATTTAAGAAATGGGATTATAATAGAAAAATCTATCAAAAAATTGTTCAAAAATTTATGACTACATAATTAAACTTTTTGACTTATCCTATCATAAATCTATATAATAAATTGCTGTTACACTACTTGAATAATACTACAAAACAATTAATGCTTTTCCCCCCCTAAGATTAACATGCATGATTTACACGCATATGCACTTATGGGAAAAAAATAGTTATGCAATAATACATTCATTTTAGCACAACACAAGCATACATATATAATATAATGTGTTAAGAAAGAAGCACTGCCTCATAAAACCTTATTGTACTCTTTTAAATATATATATATAGAGAGAGAGAGAGATAGTTATAGATATACAAGTGAAGAGGGCAAATTGACAATGTTAACAATTAACTAAATATATTTAATAATTCATTTTTTTAGTTAAATTGTTATTCTCGGCATCCATTATTCAAATTACCTTGTATTGTATTATAACTAGTTGGACAATTTTTTAAATTTTTGATATAATCAAAATTAATTTGCCATTTAAAAAATATAATGCAAAGTGTGTGTCACCTTTCTTTATCAGGATAAGATGATACTTCTAATAAAAGTTGAGCATATTTTTATTTTTAGAATTTTTAGTATGATAGAATAATTAATTAATCATTGCTATGATTTTACAGTGATAGTACGTAATGAAAGGTTTTTGTGCTAAAAATTTTAGTTCATAATATATTAAAAATGTAACTCAGAATTAGTTCTTTTTATTGACAAAAATCACAAATTTTCTTCCTTCAAAGTTTGAGGAGTCCTTGTGACACTGTGTGGCATTTGTAACGTGATCTGATCAGATATTTTTGCCACAGCATAATCACACTCATTAAACAGGATCATAAGACTCAATTCCATATTCTTCAAACCCATTTACTGACAGGTAACTGCTTTGAATTAAGCAGTACTCAACAGGTCACCAATCTTTCTTTCAGTAATGACAAGCACTGGATGAGTGTCCATGAAATTATGACAAACTTAGAAGCAATATGTCTTTAAAAGGTAAAAATAATTATGCATTCAGCAACATAAATAAAAAAAAATGCATCTAAACATCAAAGAAAGATAATCATCTTGCCTTGAGGCAATGTTAAAATCTTCGGTTTTTGCACATAACTGGATTGATAAAACAAGAACAAGATAAAAATAAAAATTATGAAAAGCATATTGTTCACAGTAATCAAATACAGTAAAGAATAAGCCCCTTTTTTACCATCAGTTCATGATCTTATGTTGAAGATTTTGAAAATTAAAACACATAAGATGAAATACAGAAATAACAAAATGGTTACAGTGCCTAGCAGTTTGAAATATTTGTGATACTCAGTATGAACTTAAAAAAAATCATTCTTTATCTTGCCCAGTCTCTTCTATACTATAAGAAATGGTTTACAAGAGGTGCAAGTTCATAAAAAAAGAAAGAAAGGGTTCATTTGAAGCAATAAAGGTAAAGTACATTTAGTTAAATATTTAACTTTTCCTGGATAACCTATACATTTATCTGAAGGTTTTTCATCATTAATGACCAATTAGAACATATTATAGGAAATAGTTTATGCAATAAATTAATTTTTTTTTAAATTTTGGACAGTACATACATTATTGAAATTTTGTGAGAACACAACCTTATTCGTCTTCGAGAGATAAATTAAAATTTTTTTATTAGATTAATTTCTCAATATGGCTTTATTTCTAAAAATGATTTGCTGTCTCTTAATCTTCATTTTAATCTTTTTAAATATATATTAATAATATATTTTTCATACTTCTTAAATATTTTACATCTAAAATAATTATAATATTTCTTTAAACCAACACAGAACAAATAATCATTCAAATTACCTGTACTTGATGGTCTAGAACAATCCATTTGTCCAGGCATTATTGGAACAATTGGAGACACTGACTTACTGCCACTAGCAGAACTGTTGCTGCTGTAACAACTATCACAACGATCAAAAGGTGTTTGCGTATTCACACTTTGGGTATTACGGAACAGATCAGCAATTGGTGCTCTGTGGCCTTCAGGAGTTGGCTCTAAGGTCTGAAGTAATGTCATTATAAAATTAAATGTACAGAAAATATACAAAATATAATATAATGGAAACCGACAAATGAATAAAAATCAATAAATATATTTCAAAAATGATTTGAAATGCATAAAACATTTTTTAAAACATTTAGAAGCAAATAAATAGCATTTATTTATACTGACATACAGAACTTTTTTTTAAAAATCTAAAACTCAGTTTTGGTATATATTTTTTTTTAATTCAAAAACACTAAGCAAAAAGCTTCCAATGTCTAACCAACAATTATTAAAAAAAAATTTAATATATAAAAACTTTCATTAAAAAAAAAATTTTTTTTTTAAATTTAAACTTCTCAGTAACTAATCATTTGAATCAGAGACTACAAGTTAAAAATAGGCATATTTTTTTATTTTCTTTATTTGTTTTAAATATATTAGTGCATCTTAAGGGAAGTATAATATTTCAATTAAAAAATAGAAAAGTGTTAAAAAATCAACATTTGCTCTGTTCACAGATGTTAGAAGTGTGTTCACACAAAATTGTTGCAGCACTTAGTCATTCTGTGTTTCTCAGATGGACTGAAAATACAAATTCTACATCTGAAGGGATGTTGTTTGCTAGCTATCTAGGTAAAAAATTTCATTTTGTTAATTTTCATTTAAATCCTAAAAACACCTATTTTGCTTTAAAATTCTTCTGTTTTTTTTAAAGAAATTCCCTTTTTATTTTTAAAATATGAATTATTAATAATGGAAAGTGATCTGTATATATATATAAATCTTTGATAACTTTCAAGTTTGGTTTTACATTTATCATGAATAGAATCGCAGAAAAAATTAATAAATGCTACATAATGCACATATATTTTTTAATTTCAATTTTTTTTCCAGCTTTTTAGTAGAAGAAAAATTCATTAAAGGAGAGGACAAAAAAAACTGAAACATATTTTAAGGTGTTTTCCTAGAAAATTGGTCTGTGCGATTTCTATTGTTATTTAAATTATAAATATCAGACTAATATACTCTAAAATACAACAACTGATAAAAACTTACCCGTTCAGTGTCTTCTCCATCAGCACCTGATATTTCTCTTAGCACTATTCGTTCTATTTCCTAAAAATAAAAGAAACTTTTTTTAAAAAAAAATTACCTCAATAAAATATTAAAAAATATCATGTAAAATGTGTTGGATTAAATGTATGAAGAATTAAGTGGGGATAAAATTAACACTGAGAATAATAATAATATAAATCAGAAAATTATAAATGGACCAATATTTAATTAAATTATTGCATTTTAATTCCACTATTTTTTTTTAGAAAAAAACTTTACTGCTCTCTATTTTCTAGTAGCATAGTTCAATAGCTAAACACTCTGAAATTTATCACTGTTTTCTACTTCTTACACAATTAAGAAAGCAGAACAATACTACTTATAAAAATATTTTATCTACTTAATATGAAGCAATGTTATAAAATAAAATGAAATCTGTAATAATATATGTGCACAGTTAAAACAATAACATCATCAATACTTAAGATTTGGCAGTAAAATGCAAACAAATGCTTTTCCTTTAATTTAAAACTTATATATTAAGTAAAAGACACAGGTAAAGAAGTGGGACAATAAACTTCAATTTAATAAAGTTGATATAATTATTCTTTATCACACAGAATACATAATGCTGTTTGAAATTTTAGAATGACCTTCCTTTATTCATATTTACCCAGTAAAATAAATCTCTCATGAAATTGCATTGGTTTTCAAATAAAAAATATTTGACAATATGCACATTATAGGCAATATTATTATTTTCTTATCAATATTCACTTTTCTTTCTTAAAAACGAAAAAAAAAAAGGTCCTTGTCTAATAATCTTATATTGACTTATACCCACATTTACAGAAAGAATACTAATGAACCCAAATTAAATCTGTATATATTAAACATCATTATTTAAACTTTCTTTCAATAAAATGTAATGCTCATAATGTAAAACATTAATGATTACTCAATAACTAAAACCCTTACATAAATATCATTCACCATGAGAAATTTTCTTTTAGCTAAAATTGTGTTGTAACTCAAAAATTTTGCTAATGTATACAGTAATAACCCATTTTAGGAAAAACATGTTTTACCATTTATATTTTCACGCAACAGAGAAAGGAATGGCGAAGTAATGTTCTCAATATCAGAATAGCTTAATAAAAAAATAATAATAATACCTAAAACAATAATAGCAACAATTATAAAACAATACTGCAGAGAAAACAGCATATACTTTTGCAGATGAAGAATGTTATATGTATCCTCATATGTTCACAAGACACTGAATATTACTTTCTAAGATTGTGTGGATTCTAAGGTAGCTATCACTAGAAAAATTAACTTCTATCAAGGAAGCAGAGGTCAGGTTATTCCATAATCAATAGTATGGATTGATTGTTTATTAACATTGTATTACAAAGCAACATAATGACACTAATGACAGACATTGCAATTTTGAACTATGATCGACAAAGATGAAACCTGAGGACAAGGCCTCTATAGATTAACATGCACATCAACAATGAGTGAAACAATGCATTGTAATTAGCATTTGATTTAGTTCTTTGAGAAAGTATGAGCAGAGCAGTTAAGATTTGAGAGACTACTTCGAAAATAGGTGGTGTTGACAATTGTGTCCTCAACGGAGGGAGAGAATGACATTCAACATGGGAAAGAGAGGGATGAATGGAGAGAGTTCAAGAGTAGAATTTGTGAGGTTGTTGCATGAGGTGTGAGAATTTTAGTAGTTGTAAAATAAAGTTATTTGTTGAAAAAGCCTTGAAGTGAATTTAATGTAGATCGTGATATCAACAACAGAGGCAGATGATGAATTGATGAACTATGCAGTATTTACAAACTAAGCAACATTCGACATGCAATAGGAAAGTGAATCATAAATACATGAATATAATCTGTAACTGTATGATCTAGACCTGTAACCGTATGAGTTGCAGAAGAATACATCACAAATTAACATGTAGTTGGGAAACAATGAGATCAAACTGATTCAGGGAATGAGAATAAAAGTTCATGAATCTTACAAATTTTTCTAGTCATTAGAAATATATATTTCAATGAGTTGAGAACTTTTGAGTTGAGTCAACTTTTTTTTTTTTTTTTAATTACACTGAGGAATGGGCCGTAAAGGCCATTTCCCTACGAGCAACCCAATATTCACTATCATTTGCAGTATAATTGTCAGAAGAAAAGTTAAAATCTGTGTTGGCCAGAGCAGCACAAACTGTCAAGTGAACAAAATTCATAGCCTCTGTGCAAAGACACAGAGGACAGTCTGGAGTGTCTTTCACACCAATTTGGTGTAGATGTTGCTGAAGAAAGTCATGACCAGTCAATGTTCTAAAAACAGCAGAAAAAAACCTGTCTAGGAAGACCCATTGGGACTGGACCATAGACTTTAAACTGATAACCTAATTAGTACATGATGTTTTCAAGGACACATTTATATCGTCAGTAAAATGAAGTCATTATCCACTTCCACAAAAATATCAACAATTAACTCAATAAGTTATTTGGAGAATAGTGAATTATTTATTGTTCAAGGATATGACAAGCTGCAGATTCATCTAGCTAAAAATCTCTTTCTCCCTTTCCCGTAACTCAAAGGATTTGTTCAGCTTATATAACCAATGAATGCAAGGCAAGGTAACCAACCCTTTACAACTGAGACAGTATATCACTGATGCTGCACTCCTCATTACCCTAACTATCTTAGAAAAATAGTTCAGTAACTTAGAGGATCTTCAGGAGCCATAAGGTACCCAAGTGTATTGGTCAAGTTGAAATGCAATGATATATTCTCACATGCAAGTATAAGGAGTAAAAATGTTTCTCTGCTGTTTTTAATAAAAAAATTGAGGATTTATTAAGGAAGTGAGGTACATTTTGTTTTATTCAAAGTATTGTCCATCACTAGCCACTACTTTCCCTCCATTTTTCTGGTGGCATACACATCCATGTTCAAAGAACGCTTCATCCTTTGAGGCTATCCACGAATCAGCCCAATTTTTAGTATCTTCATCTGATGTGAAGTGCTGCTCATACAAGCTATGTGCCATCGAGTGATACAGATGATTATAGAAAGGGGAAATGTTTGATCAATATGGCAGGTGGGGTAGGACTTCCCAACTGAGTGTTTCCAAGTAGGTTTTGACTGCTTTCGCAACATGTGTGTAAGAATTACGATACCGAATAATTTTATTGCAACTGGAGTAGTAATCGGAGGAATTTTCCCATAAGTGATTGGCTCAGTCATATCAACTGTGTTTGGTAGAGAGCCCTAGTATTGGTTTCATTTGGTTTGAGTATGCGAGCAAGTTTATTCCACCAAATACACAACATGAGTTTTTCCCACGAATATTTGGCTGTTGAAGCATAGCCCCAAGGTCTGCATTTTTTTCTTTTTCCTTGAGTTACAGAAATGGATCCATTTTACATAACCAGTGGCTATATGATGCAAAAAAATTCTTTCATTTATGCCAGGCGAGCAGTATTTCACATGTGCAAAATCAGCATTCAAAGCTTCTCTTTTCAGTTCATATTGGAGCCCAATTTCCTAGCATTTGAATCTTTCCCAATGATTTTAAGCAATGTGAAATTGCTTGTGGTGTCCCTCCTATTGTGAGTCAAAGTTCTTCTTGCATTTGGCACAGATCTTTCTCCAATAATCTGCTTTGTTCATCGTCTTCAACATCAACCACACGGTTCTTAAAACTTTTTGAACTCTACATTTCTCTCTCTCAAAGCAACCTCACCATGTGTTTCTATAAGGAACTGATGTGCCTCAGCTGCAGATGTTTTCAGATAAAAGAAGGAAATCAAAAGTTCCCACAAATGACATTTATTTGGCTTAAAAATTCAATGTTTTGTACGGAAAATATTATGTGCTGTTGGCTGATACAAATTGCTAAAATTTCAAGGTTATGGTATTGTCAGATGTCCAACCTTATGATAAGATGTTTTGCATCTAAGCATTTCAACCATAACTTGCTAATGAGGTGAAAACTTATTTGCACTCCCTATATATTTATTTTATACCCTATGTATTTTTTTAAATACCAATACATACATACATATATATATATATATATATATTCAAATGAGTATCATTCTAGATTTATGCTTTTATCATAAAATTAAATCTTTTATTGGATCATTTTCTATAAGTTGATTTATACTCTGTTATATTTAAAACAACACATCTGTCATCAATACTTAAATGTTAGTTATTAATTTAATGACTGCTTATTCAGAAGACAGATATTTCGTAAAACTTTTTAAAATTTTATAGATTTTCCCACTTGTAATAATTTTAAATCTCTTAAATTTTGTATTATTTTATAAATTTATCTAGCTTTTAAAGGGTTTAGCTACTTTGTTTATTATAAAAATAATAAAAAGAGTACTAACCTGATTGAGTCCCTCGACGCTGCTCCTCATCCTGGGTATGAGGGGTGGCTTGGGAATGTCAGGTATGGGTATGGGAAGTGGGCGCGAAGAGGCAGAGGTGAAGGAGGAATAGGTGGCGCTGGCATTGTTGGCATGGGGGGAGATGGACGGAGACGAGGTTCCGTAGGCGGACGATGATATGGCGGAGTGGTCCCCTTGAATGGGACTCTGCCGTTGGTGGGCACTCAAGGGCCTGCCATGATTGGTCCTTTGCAGACGTTGGCGGATATACTAAACATAAACAAGTTACCAATTTCACCCTGTATATACCACTAAACATAGTTATAATGAAAACATTATTAAATGAAACAAATTAAAAAGAACTTTGAAATGTGTCACTGAAAAATATTATACAAGACAGATTATAAAACTTAATGAAGCCAAATAGTCTATTTAATAAGAACTTTTATTACAGGATCCACAGATCAATATGAGCTATTTTTAACATGAAATGCACATTAGAACTGGTGAATTTATGATTATCAATATATTCAAAATAAACTTAAAATTCGCATTGTACCCTCATATAAGAATTTCAAGAGACGAAAAACATTCATAATAAAAAGTTAGTAAATTGGCAAAAGCAATTTAGGTAAATTTACGTACATGTTATTAAACAAGCACTTAAATAAGTTTCTCAGTGAAATAGCATCTATTTTCAAGAACATCATCATAGACCAAACAGACACTTTAAAAATGCAGAAGTAAATAAAAAAGAAGAGTGAATTTATAAAGAAAAGAGGTACTTCATTTTTGAAAAATATAATAGTTCGCAACAACATTTACTAGAAAAATTTTAATACCAATTTTTTTTTCACCTTGCCCCTACATACTGAATATAATTCAATTCTAAAATGGCTTCATTTTAAATATTTTTTGGAATAGATTAACTTTTTAAAAATTTATCTAAAGCTCTCTAATATGGTGATACTACTTTGCTAAATTACATTTTTGCATGTTAGCTATGCAAAAAAGCCAGCGATGTATCTAGCTTTATTAGATCTATGTATTAAAATGCTTTCAAATTATGATAAAGTAACAATTTAAAACTTTAACTCTACTGTCTCAAATTTGAAAGAGGGTAAAGGACACTGAAAAATTTAAAATATTAATGTAAAAAATTTAATTTGTTAATGTAAAATCGAAGATTTTTATATTAACCTTTTACAAATGAGCTATACATTCTGAAATTGACAGCAACAAATTAAGTAGGGTTTAAAGGTCTAATTTTATACATTAACAATTCTCTCATATACAGAAAAATTTGGCTTAGAGAAAGTTCTTTTAAATTAAATTGTTCATAAACACAAGCAAATAAATTTATGGGAAACAAGAGAAAAGGCTGCAATGCAGCTAAAGCAATGTTAAACATGTCATTTTTAAAAGCAATCACACATTTTCTTTCTTTTCTTTTGTTATTTAAACCATATGCTAAAATTAGTAAGTAAGATTTATATTTATTTCCAACACTTTTTTACAATTACATTACTTTGAATTCAATTGGTAAAGTTTTATAACAATCTAAAGATACAAAAAAAAAAGCCCAAACTATATGAGTTTTGAGATTACTCAAAATCTATATATATTAGATCTATAATCATATACAATTGTATGTAATTTGGCACCGATGTTAGATTACATACAAATTATATTCCAAACAAATAAATTTTTAAACATTCACTAAAAGTTGTAAAGTAATTCATCAATTAATGAAAAATCTATTATGAGAAATTACTATACAGAAACTTACTTTCATTTCGGATGTTTCACTAGTAGTGGCAGAACACTTTTTTTGAGGCAGCCGCCGATCAGCTTCTTCAAACTCTTCTGGTGTCTGAAGAAAAAAAAGCATTTTACAGAAAATCTACATTACATGTAGTAAACTTTAAATAATTAATAATGTGAAATATTACTTTAACAAATGATTTTGTAATCAAAGCCCAACTATCAATTACATGTGCATATGAATAAATATTCAATTTAATGAAATTATTCTATAACAAGAGGATATTTATGTGGATTAATTATCCTTAAAATAAATATAAAAATTCACAGTAAAAAATTCAATACATTTTTATAAAGAATTCTCATACTTATTTATACCAAAGTTAAGAGGCACTTCTGAAAACACTTTCATTCATTTAATTCAATGGTACTTCTCCGTTATCTGTGTGGACAAAAGTGAAAAATCACCAAATTTCTTACAACCATAAAGGTAATGTTTGTCTGGCACCATGTACTTATTCTCTGAATTCATTCAAAACAAAGCATGTTTTCCTTTTTTTCTTCCATCTGAACTTTTGTTTTAAAAAATGATGAAAATTCCTCCCTGAATTTATGTGAAGATTAAGAGTAAACGATCCATTTGAGCAAATTCTAAAAGACATCAACATATTCAGGAAAAACCAATAAATATAAACATTCTTTTTGGGTAAGACTGTTTTGTTTACAATTCTTTAATATTTGTTTATAGTTGAACTTCTTTTGCTTACTATTAAATAATATTTGTTCATGGTTAAACGTTCTCGACTTTTATTCCATTGATTGTTTTGGCATTTGTTTCGCTTGGCGGCTTAGCTTACATTTGGTTCACAATTGGCAACATTTGCACCCAGCTAACAGAAAAGCGCCAATTCAATTAACAAATACATACACCAATCTTCATTATTTGTAAATAACACATTTAATTACAAATATTTTTTTAATGAAAAACAGGAGCACAAAAGTGTATACTTTTCTAAACATTTCATGATTTGTATACATAAACATGCATGTATTTCTCTAAAGTAGATATCACACAATAAGTTTATTTATTTATTATTTTTTTTTTTTTTTGTTTATTTAGAAAAATTTATGTACATTTTATAGCATTATATAATTACATTTTGTGGAATAATTGTCAGCTATTATTTAAAATTTTACCCCTTTTTCAAATGTCATCTAAAATATTGAAAAACCTTATTTTAAAACTGCTGGGGGTATACTAGTTAATTTTATAAAGATATAGCATGCATATATCTACACTAGCTAGAAAAAGTCTGCGTTCCCCCATAACAACTCATAGAGCAAAGGTAAAATTTAATAGAAATATAATTTTTTTTTTCTAACAAAATTTTATGAATTTGTTTACTATTATTTAAATATTGAGCATGCAAAAATTAATTAGTTTTGAATTAAAACTACGTAAGATAGCAGGGTTTTTTTGTAGCAAAGCACGCAAATAGTAGGCAAAAAAGTCTGCGTTCACTTGAATATTCATGATTCCTGGAATTTTTATCAATAGGCATTATAGGTTAAAAGAGTTTTTGTATTCAGTTATCAAGTAAAATAGCTTACGAAAGTTGTTACACTGTAACTTTTATATTTTTGTGAGGTACGAAGCAATTCAATGACATGGAAAATAAAAAGAAGGAAATTAGTATCAGTGAGCATAAAATCATTATGAAAAATGTGGAAAGATGGAAAAAGTCGTCGGGATATAACCATATCCATTGGATGGCAGTATTCATTTATCTGTGTTATTAAAAACTTGAAAACTGCAACAATTTACTCATCGAAACCTCGTTCAGGTCGTCCATCTAAACTCACAATCAGAGAAAAACGAAGTATGCTACGTGTGGTGAAAAAAAATCTGAGTTTGACTGAAACTCAAATAGTAATAGACATTCATGAGAAGTTTAACAAAAACATTTGTGCGGATACTGCAAGAAAAATCTTAAAAAAGGCCGAATACTGTAGTCGAGTGGCTTGTAGAAAGCCTTATATTTCAAAGACCAATAAATAACTTTTGCAAAAGAGCATATACATACGCTTTCAGCGTTTTGGAGGACTGTGATATTCTCCAATGAAGCAAATTTTGCATCTTTGGCATAAAAGCTCATAAATTGGTATGCAGATAACCTTGTACAGCTCTTCAAAAGAGCACTTAGTACCAACGGTGAAGCACGGCAGCAGTGGAGTTATGGTGTGGGGGAGCATGGCGAGCAATGGTGTTGGCAAGTTGGAGTATATTGAATCAATTATGATAAAATATGATTACCTTGATGTCCTAAATAAAAATTTAAAGGAAAGTACAACCAAACTCTGCCTTGGATCGTGATTTTGCTTCCAACACGACACGATCCTAAGCATACCGTTGAGATTGTGAAGCTTTGGCTATTGTATAATGTCCCAAATCAACTGCACACCAGTCACCTGATCTGAATCCTGAAAAACACCTATGGAATTTGCTGGAGCATAAGATTCGTCAACATAATATATCTAGCAAGGATATACTGAAGAGTGTTCTTAAGGACGAATGGGAGAAGATTAGAGCTGAAGAAACAACTAAACTTGTTAATTCAATGCTAAAATGACTTCAGGAGGTTCTCAAAAGACGGGATTATCCAACCAGCTATTAAATAGCTCATTGTCTTTTTTAAATATTTTTTTATAGCTCCTACTAAAACAGTGAACGCAGACTTTTTCTACTTGATTTTTGAAGGTATCGCTACTAACGTCTTTATTTTAAAATCCATGAAGGCAAACCAAATTTACTTTTGTTATTCTGAATACTTAAAATGAACTAAATAAAATCTAATTAAAATTTGTTTTTTAAATTCCAGTTTTTAAGCTTTTTATTCATTGTTCATGTAAGCAATAGGACATGAACGCAGACTTTTTCTAGCTAGTGTATATGCTTATGTAAACAACTTATTGACCTAATCTTATAATAAACAAATTACCCTCTTATTTTTATTTTTAACCATTTTTCTTTTAAAACTCAATTTTCCAGCAAAAATTTAAATTTTCAGTTATAATAAAAGGCACTGTACAGCATAATTTATCCTACATGTCTCTCAAAAGTTCAATTAAAAAAAGTTTTTTACACACAAGTAACTAGTCTCTTTTTAACCCTTTGCCAGTGTTGCCCGAATCCAGTTTGGGCAACTACTATGTGCAGTATTTGTGATTCCCGAACTGACTTTAAGAAGGAGAAAAATTAATGTTTTTATTTTGTAAAAGCCGAGCTGAGTTCATTTCTACTTTAGGATACTTAATTCCCTATTTTCCTAATAGATGGCAATAGTAGTCCTAGTTTTTCACCGATTACAGCTTCAGTCAAGGGAGGGAACATGTCAGGCATTATATAATTTCTTCATTATGAAGGAGGGGAGAAAAATAATATGAACTACAGAATAGCAATTGTCGAACAAAATAAGCCAAATGTTCAGCTATCAAGGACCAGGGTATCCTAGTGTAAGCTTGCTGCGCCTCACATATTGGCATTTTCAGAACACATTTCATCAACAGGAAAAAAATCTACTCCAACCAGACACTGTTTTAAATGCTGTTGTAAAACCCATGAAAAAAAGAAGAGGATAAGACGTGAGACACGAGTTTATTGCAAAGGGTGTGATATGGGCTAGTGTGCAGTACCAGGTTTTGGGATATACTATACTGTAAAAGATTTGTAAAATTTATGTATTGGAAACCATATTGTTGTGTTTTTATATCATGTTATACTAGCTATATTTAGCTTCAAAATTTTGTTTAATTTGCTCTAATTGAATAAGATGTGTGTTTTATCTATCTCTTTTTTTTATGTATGTAAGAATTATACATATAGTAGTTATTGCCTTTAAAATTTTATTTTTGTAATAAAAAACCACTTTCTATAACTTTTATAACAATATAAAGAACAAAATTAAACAGTCAGAAAAATTTTCTCAATTTTCGATCCATTTTTTTGAAATATATGTCACAATTAAGGGGTTAACTACAGAACAATCGGTACTAATTTACCTGGGTTGCTCTATCCATCATGAGGCGGCCGCAGTAACTCAGATAGAGAGCATCCCTCTGCCATTGTCCCAGAAGATATATAGTGTCCACCGAGGCTGTCCTCCTAATAAAGGGGGAGGAAGAACTCACTGGCGTCTTGGTCAAGGTTTTGGACTTTTCAGCTGGAAAGATAAAAAT
>BMAV01012620.1:95462-110718 GCA_019973955.1 Trichonephila inaurata madagascariensis
CAAAATGTAGAAGAATGGTCCGAAACAAATATCACAGGAAATAACAGTTTTCAATGGTATTTTTTGACTTTGTCTCAAGTAAATTGGGCAGATATAGAAAATTACGTTGAGTTTTTATCGAAAGAAATGCCTGTTTTTAAAATCGATGATAATTGTCCGTTTGAAGTAGAAAGAAAACTGAATGTATTATTTAAATTCTAATAAATTAGAACAATTGGAAAATCAACATGGTGAGAAATTGGTAAAAGAAGGGTGAAATTACTTAAACCATTTCAAAAATGAACACATTCAACCACATGAAAATGTAATTATTCTTGTTGAATCTACGTTCTGCTGCCCTCGAATTAATGCAGCAGTTGAAAGAGTTTTTTTCAGTTGGTAATGATTTTTCTGAGGTGACTAGTGAGAAATCAAAATTGAATGTTAATATTTTAGTCGTAAAATTCAGTATGAAGGATATTTTTTGTCCGAACTTTCCGATATGTTAGACAATGATATGTTGACAAAAAAAAATTCATTCAATGGAAAAATACTCGTTTAAGATAATAATTCAAAATAATGTAAGCGTAATTAGCGTACTTTTGTATGAATTAATAAACCGTTTCATATATTTTACATTGTAATTTTTTCTCAAATTTTTCGTCCTCCCTTTCATTGTAAAAAATGGTCACCTTACTAATGCACTTTAGAATATTGAGAGTTACATTAACGTCGCACGATAAAGCAATACGGAAGACGGACCTTGTAATTTTGAACCATAGTCAGGTGACGAGAATGATACCGATGATCTAGCACCCCTCTCTCCTAACTACCACACCACACCAACGGGAGGACATTGAGCCTCGACAGAATTAATGAGCATCGGCTTTCTCTATACGGCGGATCTTCACTGGCACCAGGACTCAAACCCACGACACGCCGGCTACGTGTTCGACACCATAACCACTAGGTTACCACGGCCACAAGTATCTCATTGTGAAAAAAACAAACCATTTCCAAATGTTCATCGAATGCGAAAAGGAAATAAAACTAAAGCCTATTGTTTCTCCAGTTCTCAACTTTTCTGGATATTCTACACCCATACAATTAGCTTAGAGTGAACCATCGCAATTCGTGTACGGTTCATTAGAGATTCACTTCGTTCAATATATCCTTGCTATTTTCTATTCTTTAAACGAAAAACAACGATAATTGTAGTCACCGGATTTCCTAGAGTTTTTCTGCAATTTATCATCACAATAAAAAAATTTTCTTTCATATAGCATCTTTCGTTTCATAATTATTTTTAATGAATTTTAAGTTAACGTAAAATTTAAAAACTGTAAATATATATATATATATATATATAGGCTAATTCTCTACAAACAAGAGATAACATCCAAACAATAACATTCGAAAAACACATAGACAGTAGGAAAATCACACAATGAAAGACATGAGTAATCGAGATTAAAAATTATAAAATGTGGATATGCTGCAGTGTTATAAACATTACTGACTTAGGACAGCTAATATATAAAATAATTTATATAAAAGTGGGGTTGAACATGTTTTTTGGCCAGCCAACCTTCCCCTTTTATGTAAATAACACTGAGCAAAAACCAATAGAAAATAATGGATAGGAATATCTAAATCCATTATAAGATAGAGGTAACTTACCTAAAAATTGCACTTACAAATGCAAAGCCCGCGCTAAAGCTGAGTGCAATAAATAAGTTATATTGTCAGATTCTAGACCCTAATGCAGATTTAAATCAAGAGAAGGGCTGAAATGTAGCACTTAACAAAAGTATAAAAAGAATGGAAATAAAAATTAATAAGAGTTGCAAATTATAGCATAACTTTAATAACACTAGAGTAAATATGAATAAAATAATAATAAGTAATTTTATCCAATATTAGATTATGGAGATAACTATAACTATGAAATATTTAATTTTATAGTAATAAACTATTATCAATCTCAGAATTTTTAATCCTAACTATTTTGAATAGCTTTATTCATATAACTATTAATAAAATTAATTGGGTATTTCTGATTTAAGCAATATTTAGTAAAATGTTTATAGTTATTTATAATGTCTGATTTTTTGACACCAGAAATTTATTACGTTGTATATAATTAATAACAATATTTCTGAATATATATATATATATATATATATAACAGAAGAAAAGAAATGCGATTCACTCTCTCTCTCTCATCACGGGAATCTCTAGAAGTATTAGACATACAGAATTGAAATTTGGTAGGCATGTGTTCCTTTCATAGAGTAAAGATCCGCTAAGAACGGATTTTGAGAAAATCGACCCCCAAGGGAGATGAGAGGGGTTAAGGGGCGTTACAGATAAATATTCCCATTTTCGAACTACTAGACTTTGAATTCGGCAAGCATGTTTCCTTTGTTGCGTAGAGAACCACTAAAAATTAATTTTGTGAAAATCCACTTCGGGGGAGGGGAATACGGGAGCGTAATAGATAATTCTACCTTAAATTTCTGCACGCATGAATGACAGGTTTGTCTTCAATGACACACAGCTGAACACACAAAACATTACGCTTCTCCAAAAATTTACAATTAAAATCTTACAACAAATCTGACAAATAATTTGAAACGAATTCCAATTGTAACTCCATAAATACTGAAATGAGTGTCTATGCAATATTTTTGAATCTTCAATGTACTTTTGCACACATCAAATACAGGTCAACTGATCAAACGTGAACAGGATGTTTCTTCAGAAGGGGGGAGGGGGTCTACATTTTTATTCGTCGAGTTGGCGATAGAAAAATATTAGAACGTTCACAATTTGAATATTTTTTAACAATTATAAAGAGAGAGATCCGAACTTTATAGACTTTTACCTTTGCGTATGACTCTGCATTAGGTTCATTCAACACAAGTTTTCCAAATTTTGGATACATTTAAATTTCTGAACAAATTTCTCAAACTTTCTCAACATTTTTAGATGACCTAACAGTAACGATTAAATTTCTTTGCTCAGTAGTAGCATACTTTTTTAAATGAACTAAATAACTATATACCTTTCAGAAATGCATATCAGGTATCATTGTAAAATTTCATACACAACGAAAATGAAAGATTATTACTTTAAATATATTATAACTATTGGAATACTTAACTAATTTAAAGAAAATTAGAAAATATTTTAATTTATAGAAGCAGTGGCGTAACGTACACCCCCATATTGCGGGGGCAGGGTTCTAGGGAGCCCAAAGCTCGACTGCCGCCAAATACCTACCCTATGTAAAATCCAACTTGGGGCCCAAAACCTGACTTGCAGGGGGGCAAATGTTCTCCGTTACGCTACTGTATAGAAGGAATGACCAGATATTATTTTTACTGCAACCAAGCACGAGAGAAAAATGTGTCTCCTAATTTTAATCGAACGAAGACACCCTCGGGTAGGGGCGGGCAATTATTTTGGCTCGAGGGCCACATTGTGGAAGCGGAGAGCACCGGAGAGCCGCCCGTTTTGAAAACGACTACATTCATTCGTTAACTTTGCATCTAAGAAAAGGTATATCATTTGTACCACAAAAATCAATAGGTGTAAGTAAAATAGTAGCAGTTTAATTTATTTAGTGTGCGCTAATTTTTCATATCATCTACGGCTGCAGTACGTTTACTTTTAAAATCAGTTGAATGAAACAAATGTACCCCATCACACTTTTCTACGATTAAGTTTGAAATCAAAAGTAGGTCTGCTTTTGAAATTTTCATCACAGCCAGCAGGTTAATGTCATTCAACTTGCATCTATATTTACTCTTGTTGATTTTCGTGCAAGAAAAATTTTCCAAACAAGTATATGCAGACCCAAATATAGAGCACATCTTCTGTCTATTTGGTTTTTTGACTGTCTTGGCGTGCCGTAAGAAAACTCTTTGAGGGCCGCTATTTGCCCACCCCCTTCTTAGCAGTGGCGGAACGGAGAATATTAGGGCCTCCCTGAAAAGTCAGGTTCTGGGCCCCAAGATGGATCTTACAAAGGGAACATACTTGGAGTCGGTTAGGCTTTGGGCCACCTAGAGTCTGCCCCCGTTATGCAAGGGTGTACGTTACGCCACTGCTGCTTAGCTAAAGTAAGGTCCTGAGCAGTGGCGTAACAAACACCACCACATTGCGAAGGGGGCAGAATTCTAGGGGACCCAAAGACTGACTATTGTCAAGTACATATTTAAGGTATCCGACTACGTTCGGAACCGTGATTTTAAAAAAGCGCATAAATGGATAATTTTCATGATATTTAGTGTCACTTAGATTAGAATACATGTACAAAATTGTTTTAAGGACATTTTGACAAAAAAAATTATTTAAATACAATATTTCGGCAAAAAATTAACTTAGAATAACCTTTTAAAAATGTTCTCTTCTGTGAAAAATGCTTCTATTATAATAATATTTTGCCTGTATATAGCTCAGACCTCTGTACAGAAGCTCAACTATGATTTTGAAAAATTCACATTATTTTCAGAGTTACAACCCATTGAAATAATTATCGGCGTTTTTTTCTTAAAATTTCTCCCCTCTGTTGTCGTAAAACATGGATAAACCCACTTCTAAGTTATATATTTCAAAAATTCTAGTTGAGCCTCTGTACAGAGCTCTAAGCTATATACAGGCAAAATATTATTATAACAGAAGCATTTTTCACAAAAGGAGAATATTTTAAAAATGGGTCTTTCTATGTTCATTTTTTTGTCAAAATATTGTACTTAAACAATTTTTTATTGTAATACTATTATTAGTTAATTTTATATACATTTTCTAATGTAAGTGACACTAAATATCATAAATATTATCCATTTATACGCTTTTGCAAAATCACGGTTCCGAAAGTAGTCTGGATACCTTAACCAAATTATAGAATATTGAAGGTAAAATCTGACTTTGCACAGGTAAACCTAATATTCTCCGTTACACCACTGGTCCTGAGGTGAAATCAATGATTTAAAAAAAAACGAATTTATAACTTTATTTTAATAAGAACGCGTTTATTTAAATGTTTTTCATCTGCATGCCATTTGTTTTCGCTCAAATGCTCATGAAATAATGCCTAGAATTTGAAAATGCACAGTTTTATAACCTTACTCGCGTAGATAGCTTAAGCGATCGTAATAAAGAAAAACGGGCTTGCCTCTTTCGAAAACTCAAGCCTGTGAAGAGCCATTAGCCAATCTTCCAACATCATAAAAGGGAAAAAAAGAGAGAAAAAAAAGTTTCAAAATAGGATGCGCCCAACTACTATACAGACGAGCTGAAACAGGCTTGATGAAATCAAGTTAGAGATGATGATAAAATATATTCTCGACATCTAATCATTTTTTTCTCTCTCTCTAAACCCTTTACAGACACATCAACTTTTAAATTTAACGGCGTGCTTAAATTCCACTTACGGAGCGCGGCTTCAGAGGAAAACGGACAAACCCAAAAAATTAAAAAGTCATTTGTCCTTCTTAATGGTTGACATTGGGTCAAGTTGAAAGTTGGAAAATGGGAAGAGCCTTTTTCGGGGAGGGGTGAAAAACGTTTGTCTTCGGCGATTACAATCGCTGAAATGATGTCACGGGTTATTATTAGGTCATGCGTAAAACCCTTATAGCCGCCTACCTTATATGTGCCTAGAGAAAATATATTTACTTCACAAAACACAAAAGCCTTTTTAGAGGAAAATTATTTTGCAGTTTCCTCTCGAGAAGAGTCTGTACTTCAGTCATTTTATGCATTAAAATTAATTTCACTTTAACAGCAAGGCGTCTTAGGTTGTCTTCGCACAATATACGAGAGCGTAAACTAAACACGAAGCCCATTTTCAGAAAGAAAAATATCTCAATTTTCATAAAAATTATAAAATTGTATAATTCATACATCTGTTTATAGTGTAGCGTTTTAAAATTTCACAAAATATTCTATAAATATTTAATTTTACCTTTCAATATGTAAGGTGATATATCATTTAACATTACGGTATAAAGGAAAAAAACCGCATTTTATACCAGAAAAAATGGGTCAACTCAAATAAAAATGAATAGTATCATTAAATATGCTGCTCTATATGGGATACTGAAAACAGAATATAGTAATTAATGCTGGTATATTTTTTTATTCGAAAAAAATATTCCAAATCTGGGCCCTATTTTTTAACAATACGCCGAAGACAGCCTTAAGGATGCTCCTTCGCCTAAATGTCCGATTCAAATTTAGAACACATTTTTAGATAGATATAATGTGCACTTTTGACACCAAAAATATGATCGAAATTTATGGGTGCACGTTATACGCCGGGTATAAAAATCAGTTTTTAAGATAAAGAAAAGGGTATGCAAAAATTAAAGACTTTCTACATACGTATTTATTTGTCATCCGATTGTAAATGTTTTTTGTCCCCCACAACACACCTTTTAACGTCCACATTTTACACTATCGTTTTAAATTTGATTTGAATGAATTATCGATACACACATCAAAAAGCTGAACTAATGGTGGCCATCCACCTGGAATAGCTGCCATGCCCATGTTGCATCGTCAGCAATTTCTACGTATTATTCTTGAGGTGGTATCTGAACACATGTATCTATCTCTAAAAGACTATTAATTCTGTAAAACACCAAGTCGTTTTCGAAAAAACATTTCTTATCCACAATTTTACAAAGTTTTCGTCCATGCATCCTTCTCGAGCACATGAATAAAAACACCTTTCGAGAAACTAGATTTCGGTATCGGAACTTAAAAAAATAATCATGGGTTTTAAATGCTGTGCAGTCCTTTAAGCATAGGAGCCCTATGGTGAGGTAAAGTTATACTTACATCGCACTATAAAGCTGCACGAGGGCTATTGGCGATGGACCTCGTAATTCTGAATCACAGTCAAGTGACGAGGTCGACACCTGGGCTAGCAATCCCCTCTCCTGACTTCCACACCACACCAAAGGGAAGACGTTTGAGCCTCGACATATTTAACGTGCATCGGCCCCCTTAATGTCCCACATCGAAGAACACCAGATATGGGATTGATTGGTTGACTGAGTGAATATTAACGTCGCACTGTTCAGCTGCACGAGGGCTTTTGGCGACGGACCACGTAATTTTGAACCATGGTCAAGTGACGTGGACGACACCTGAGCTGGCACCCCCTCTCCTAACTACCACACCGCACCAACGGGAGGACGTTTCAGCTCTCGGCAGATTTAACGTGCATCGCTGCCCTACACGGCGGGTTTTTAGTGGTACTGGGATCGAACTTGTGACAAAGCAAGCCACGATCCGATACCTATACCACTCGGCTACCGTGGCCACGATATGGGATTGAGGACTGTTTTCACATTCCAGATGCCCACAGACGAAAGCCCATTCTGCACGGCGAGTCTTCAGAGGTTCTGGACTCGAACTCATGACACACCTCCCACGAGTCCGTTACCTTGACCACTAGGCTACCGCAGCAGCACTATGGTGAAGTGAGATATTTCGTAACCTGTTGTTTGTATGTGAAAAGAATTGTGTTTGGTCAAAAGATAGTAGCATTGCACATTTACGTTTCATGTATCTTCGTAAAACAGGGGTGTGCGTTATACGGCGAATACATCTAAAAATTTTTAAAAAGCTTGAAAGTATAGGTGTGCGTTATACGCCGGAGTATACGGTAACTGTTCCAATAACTGTGATACTGTAACACACGTTTATAATATGGTATTCTTAAAATTTAGAAGCATTCTAAAAACCCACATTTTTCTACTCGGACAAGTATAGTTAGACGAAATATAGAACACATTTTACGTACAAAGTAGAAGTTTCGAAAAAAAAAAAAAATCTGTTGTTTATTTCAATACTTTTATTTTCAAGAAAATTCATTAACTTTCAGGCAACATTATTCCTAAAATATACAATCTGAAGATTTAGTGCATTATTCTCGATTAAATTGATTAACTCACGTAAATATTTTAAACTGAATCAAGATATATAAATATAAAAATCATAGTAAAAGCAAAATTAAAGTACACACACGAAAGATTGGGAATTTTTTTTTTAAGAACAATAATTTAATTTCACTTTTGCCAAGACTACGATTTTATGGGGAAGACTGAAAGCAGAAAAGAAAACAAACTGAAGGAAATAAAATATTGCAAATGTTACAAATATTTCGAAAAGGCTCCATGAATTATTTCAGAAATCTATCCAACTTTATTGCGTTAAAAGGAAAATTTTCATATTGATTCAAATAATTCATCAATCGGTAAGTTTAACAAGCATCTTTTACTTTTTTAAAAAACAAAACAAATATTTTTACTTCAATTCGGGAAAAATTTCCTTGTATTCTTATTTTCGAAGCAAATATACGTTTCCATACGAGAGCGTATTACATACCTAAAAATTACAGCAGTTTTATAGAGCAAGTTTATGCAATAAATGTTCAAATAGCAAATTCTGCAAATAGAACTCGTGAACCCATTTCCTATGAATAGATATTGATATAAGAAATAAACAAATAAAAGAAAATCAGAAAATAAACATTCTTATCTAAGGAATCAAAATTATGTCTCGCATTATAACGCAACGCTACAATATGTATTATATGTAATTCCTGAAAACTGTTATCAGTAGGAATAATCTATATAATCTGTCTTTTCCAACTATATATGAATATGGTAAGTAATTTCTTGCATTATATAGGATTCGAAATGATTTTTCGTGACAGAAATATGAGTTACGACGCACGTGTGTGTGCACAGCAGAATGCATGTTCAATTTATAACGTTCTTCAGAGTTCATCCCTGTCAAGTCATGGTCACTTCTGAAACATGCCTTTAAGGTATCCGACTACGTTCGGAACCGTGATTTTGCAAAAGCGTATAAATGGATAATATTTATGATATTTAGTGTCACTTAGATTAGAAAATGTATATATAATTGTTTTAAGGACAGTATTACAGTAAAAAAAAATATTTAAGTACACTATTTTGACAAAAAATGAACATAGAATGACCCATTTTCAAAATATTCTCCTTTTGTGAAAAATGCTTCTATTATAATAATATTTTGCCTGTGCATAGCTCAGACCTCTGTACAGAGGCTCAACTAGAATTTTTGAAATATATAACTCAGTAGTGGGTTTATCCATGTTTTACGACAACAGAGGGGAGAAATTTTAAGAAAAAAACGCCGTTAATTATTTCAATGGGTTGTAACACTGAAAATAATGTGAATCTTTTAAAAATCATAGTTGAGCCTCTGTACAGAGGCCTGAGCTATATACAGGCAAAATATTATTATAATAGAAGCATTTTTCACAAAAGGAGAACATTTTGAAAAAAGGTTATTCTAATTTTTTTGCCGAAATATTGTATTTAAATAATTTTTTTTGTCAAAATGTCCTTAAAACAATTTTATACATGTATTCTAATCTAAGTGACACTCAATATCATGAAAATTATCCATTTATGCGCTTTTTTAAAATAACGGTTCCGAACGTAGTCGGATACCTTAAACGTTCAGTGAATACAGCAGTGTTAAACGACAATTAGAAAGAGTAAGGTGTTAACAAGCAAATTTTTAACCCCTTAACGCCCACTTATTTGTAAAAAAAATCAATTTTTTTTTACTAAAGAAAACACATTTTAGAACCTTGTTTAGTCATAAAAAAAAATATAAAAAGATATAAAAACAATCAAAATTTTTATTTTAATTTTGGATTCTGATCCCCACTGCAGATAAGAGCCGAATATTGCAATCTTGCACGTACATCGACTTTTATTAACTTTCTTTTCGAATTGTTGGTTCGAAAAAGAAAAAAAAAAACACCACATTTTTATCAATAAAAATATTAATTTATACTTTTTCACAACAATAATATAGTAGATTTTAAAAAAATATTAAAAAATTTATTTTGTGTGATATCGTGTTGGGAGCAAGGTGCAAGACATAGCCCAACATTGCAATTATTACCCACCTATAACGATATTCTTTTCTTTTCCGTTGCTATCCCTTTTAACACTAAACACAGCGTAGTATCCTATAAGAGCTTCTTTTGTCGGTGTTAGCGAAACAAAACTTGACAATGACATTCCGTTAGACCAGTGATTCCCAATGTGGTCTATATAGACCCCCAGGGGTCTATGACAACCTGCAAGGTGTCCACGTCAGCGAAAAAAAATTTGGGGGTCTACGATGGATGGGGGATAGTGATTCTCGTTAAACTAGATCATGACTTTAATTTTAAAAGAAAATTTAATCAAGCGGACCTATTTAACAGATTAATTATTAACAGATTATACCTATTTAACAGATTTATTTACTAAATATAATGAAGTTTATTTGCAGTTACAAGGACCATCATTTCGGCGTTTCTTGCCAGAATTAAGCTAAGGAGTATAATATTGGACGCCCCGAGTTTTCATAGTTTCTCAATGTGTCTCACACAATCCGCCAGGAAAAGGACATTTTAATCTACGTTCAACATTTAAATGCCCATTATTGATATTTTGAAACTAGGTTTGAGAATGCTTTGACTATGGTAATACCACAGTAGGCTATGAATTAATATGGTCCCATTGAAAGAAAAACAAATGTCATATATTACAAGAGGAACTTATTAGAATAGGCATTAAGATCTTAAAGTAAAATTTAGGAAAGGATATCACACACAGCACTTTGGAAGCATCAGATTCCTTCCTTCCATTAAAAGCATCTGTTTGTTGATCAGTTACATTATATAACAGTTATTTTATGTATTAATTAAATATTAATTTAATTAATTAACAAGTGTGTCTTAGGTTTTATTCACTAATGTTAGAAAATTAAATCTTTTAAAGTATAGCTCTCTATATATATAAGATGTCAAAAAGATACTTAAGTTGATAAATTTGTAAAAATTCATTATTATTTAAGTAGGGGTCAACCACAAACCGAAAAACATGACAAGGGGTATAGAAAAAAAAAATTTTTGGAAACCCGGGTTTTGACGTAAAAAATTCCCAAAAAAGATTTGCATTTCCCCGTTTTCCCCCCTTTTTTAATTTGTATCACTTTTGATGGGTTTTTTAGGTTTTCCCTTCCCTAATTTTTGGTTTTTTTAAAATCAAAATTTTTTTCCCCCAAAAACATAAAAATTTTTCCCCAAATGGGGGGGGTTTTTAAGAAAATGAAAAAGAATACTTTTTAATAAAAATTTTATCTAAATTTTTCCCACAAACTTCTTTTAAAATTTTTAGGGAAACCCAACAAGACAGATCGCAGTCAGTCTCACGAGTGCATACGGCGGTTGCTTGTATTTAGTGTGAAAATTAAAAGGGGCGTAAAATGATTTCGCCTAAATTTACCCCGAGGGGAAAATTAGGCTTCCTTGGCGGATCAAAAAACTCGAGACATGTTAGGTTTAATAAGAAGAAATGTAAGTTTTTTTAATTAATGCTCACATCAATTTGTTTTAAATACCAGATGGAATATACCCCTTGGCGTTTTACGAAAGAGAAATAACATGCAAGATTCGGTCATATTAAGATAGCAAAGTTAAAAACAAAAATTTCATAACATAAAAAAACTAACAAAAAGGGGAACAAAAGGAAAATTCCCTACACGAAAACTTTAACCAGTAACCTCTGAAGGAAGGATTTTAAAAAACTTCTTTCAATTAAAACTTACATCTTTAGAAGTCAGATACTATTCAGTGAATAATAACAAAGACAAACAGGTTATTATAAATCTATTCAGGTCTTAAAGGCATCTAAATGGCCTTTTTTTTTCCAGTCTTTTTGATAAGAATTAAATGAACAGTAGTGGAATTAATTTGATAATAATTAGTTACAATCCCTAGAGAATTCCAAAAAAGGTGCATGAATTATTTGTGATAATCTAAAACGGGGAAAAAACTTTGGGCATATAAAACCAATATAAGTGCCGAAAATTTTAAAAAAAAGGGGGGTCATTAAAGTTATGATAATTTAATGGATAAAAGTAAATAGCTTGTTTATTTTCGCAATTTTAAAAACATCAAAACATGGTATTTGTAATTATAGGAAATTAAAATCATGCATACAAAAATATTATAAGAATTATTTTTCAAACAAAAATCCAGAAAAATATTATAGAAGATAAACGGAAGATTTTTTGAAAAAAATGACTTTTTTTTAAAGATGACAGACTAAGTTCATAACTCACACGTCTTTTTTTTTTAAGTTCGAAAGGATCGAAAATGATAAAAAGAACTATTAAATCACCAATATCTGCAAAATGAATACGATTTTTTTTTTAACTCAAACGGACAGCAGAACTTTGAAGTCCTCCATATTACTAAACTTTCCCCTTGATGTTTTTAAGAAGGGAGGAGGACCATTATTCCGGAAATTGCATTTTATTTTTTTAAGGTTTTAAAATTTTTCTTTACTTTGTGAGGGAAGAATTTTTTAAAAAAATTTCAAATATAAATGAATCTAACAAAAATTGGAAATTAAAAATATGGATGCTGCATTATTATAAATATCGCTGACTTAGGAACACTGGCGTGGCTAGCTCTGAAAGGGCCCTGTATCAAAATTCCTTCGTGGCCCTTTTTCAATTTCTACTATTAGCTCACACTCCCTATACATTTATTTATCTGGGTCAAATTTTCAATCGTTAATAAAATACATTTTAAAAGCGCTCAATTGAGCTGAAATTTTATATACATGATTTTTGGATGACAATACAGTAATTTAATTATAATTAATAAAAATTAATTGATTAAAATAATTATTCAAAGAATTACAAATACAACCACGTTGGCATCATTTTTGGAAACTTAGCGACCCTTTTGGCGATTTGTATCAAAACTTGAAAAGGTTTTTTTTCCCTTACATTTTAAAGTGGTCATTTGAGCTGAAATTTTCTATAAACTATTCTTTTGGGTAAAAATACGATAATTTAATTATAATCAATTAAAATTAATTGACTGAAACTAATTATTTAAAGAATTACAAATACAGCCACATTGGTTTCATTTTTAGCGACTTGGGTCAAAACTTTCTTCCTCACGTTTTAAAGCATTCAATTGAACAAACTTTATATACACGATTGTTTTGGATGACAATACGATGCTTTAATGATTATTAATAAAAATTAATTACCACTTAATTTTGTGATTTTGTCCTATGTATATACATATTTATATTAATTGTAACTATTTAATAAAAAGTAGCTAAAATAAAATATTTATTTGTTGTTTTAAGTAGGAATTGACTTAGAAAAAAAAAATTTTTTTTTATTGCTTGTTTAGATATGGAAGCCCTGTTGGTGAACTTTAGTTACACATGTTGGGGTCCTTGTAGCTTGGAGCCCCGTATCATTGATAAGGTTGATACGGCGGTAGCTACGCTCCTGCTTAGGACAGCTCTCAATAATATAAAAGTGGGGTTCAACCAGTTTTGAGGCTAGCCAACCTTCTCCCTATAATATACTGAGCTAAAAATCCTACGGAAAATAATGGATAGACTTTCTAAATCCATTATAAGAAAAAGATAGCTTGTCACGAACTCGCGACCGCGGAAGTGTGAGGGTTTGCCAAAGTATGAGATATTTCTTAAGACAAACACTTTTTTTTTAACTTCAAATCACTATCTAAATTAGATCTAAATTAGGGGAGCCGTCAGGTTAAAAATAATTTAAATATCTATAATAATAAATTTAATACTTATCGTAGATCTTCAGCAATAATAATCGTCCTAGAATGGCCCGCCGGATCCTTTTCTTTTGAACAATCTCAATTTCATCAATTTACTTCTCTAACTTCGTAGTCTTCGTTTGACAACAATCACCATCCTCTCCTAACTTCCCTTTTCACTAGACTTTAAATAGCAATCCTCATTAACATAAATCGCGGTTCCTTTACAAAAAGCGGTTTTATAATCATATAACGTTCTCGAAAGAAAGAGGAAGATTCTGGAAGATAAATACAAATCGCAAAAAGAACCCGTAGTGAACTTCTCTAAAATTGCATTCAAAAATGCATAGACCACGTTGAATCTGAATAATAAACAAGTTATTGCCAGATTCTAGACCCAAATACAGATTCAAAGCATAATATTACTCGCCGAATTGTAGAATAGCTATTAGTGCAAAAATAATTTTTCATAAATGTACATTTAATCAAACATCAAGCTTTCAAGAATTGCTAATAACCTTTGGCAGCACAGCGATGAAAACAATTAGAACTAACTAGTTTCATCTGTCACATACAGGAAACTCAGCTTTCGCGAAGAACAAAAAATCCATCAGTCAACTTTTCCCGCCGAAACTACACACCCTAGCAGAAAAACATTCCACGACACGTGTGGGTGAAGTTGGTTCAACTTACCCATGGTCCATCCATGCCACCCGTGCAAAAGATAGATCGTCGATAGTTTTAAGAAAGGGTTAAATCCCACCACAGCAGAGGCACAGAGGTCGAGGCAGGTAGCCAAGCCGGCTCCTTTCCAGAAGCAAGCCGATTGGTAAAGAACTGGTGAAGGTGAAGGCTACTCTACCTGCGCATAGCAGAAAAGGAAGGAATAAACCTGGCGCCCCGCCGTCTGCAACATCGCTTTTCCTCCTGCATATTTGGCAACACGAAGGGCTTGCTTAATTTAAACACGCTTTCTCGGTAATCCCCCACTCCTCGCGGTAAACAAAAGCACTCAGGAATTCTTCCCTTCGAAATTCCCCCTGGAAAGTTTCAGGTGCTATATTTAAGGACCCCGAGGTGGATTGGATGATTCAATCGAGGATGATGTGATTGAATTCGAGGATGAAAAGAAGAACAAGGACAAGGTCGAACATGTTTCTGGAAACAGTTAAGATGTTCCCGATAGGCACTCACGTTCCTTCCAAAGGAAGAAAAGAGATGAGTGATTGTAAACAAATCAATGTTAGCGATTCTTTCCTGTTAGGAAGGTTAGAAATTCTTGGCGAATGACGAAAATCCTGTAAAGGTAGCTATTTCATTCTTATCCGAGTGAGTGAAAAATTATTGTCGCACTTTTTAGCAAAACTATAATTATTGGTGACGAACCTCGTTGAACCTCGAAGACGACACCTGAGCTGGCATCCCCTTTCCTAATTTCCACACCACAGAAACGGGAGGACATTGTGAGCCACGACAGATGTACCTCTCAACACGGCGGGTTTTCAGTGGCTTCCAAATTCGAACCCATAACATTCTGGCCTCGAGTTCATCACCATAACTACAAGGCTACCGCGGACATCTTATGAGGAGGGGGGGGGGGGGGTT
>BMAV01012620.1:111266-134143 GCA_019973955.1 Trichonephila inaurata madagascariensis
TAAGAACATTCCAAAAATTTTAAATCTCAAATTTTAAATATTTCGCAAAAATAACTTAACCCGCAGATGAACGTCTCCTGCCCCACTAATTGCGAGGCCTCTGAGCAATCAGTTGCACCACATCACACCATATCACACACACAACAACAAAAAACAGCATTTTACAGAGAGTGACAGCCAGAAGAGATCTCTGGCATCGATAATTTAGGGCAAAAAGGGGGAGAGTAGAAATATGGCCTCGCGACTGCATTACGTGTGAGTACACTCTCGGAACACACCAACACTAATCTTTCATTTGAAATAGAGGAAAAACAAACAAGCTGGAGTTTCACTTCCGCAGCGGTAGAAAAACTTGGCAGATAGCCCGCTAGAAGAGTTGACCTTCGGCTATAGAACCGATTAGGGAATAAATTTGCACCGACTCTTTATTAAAACAGGTGTTGAAGTGCACAGAAAAACAATGTCTGGAAGGGGGGAGGTTTTGAGAAGTGCATTCATCCGTGAAAGGGAAATCCTTTCGTACACGAGTTCCATTTTTTTTGACAATTATTTTGAATTCCGTTCAAATTTCATAGAAAATGGAACATATATAAATGTAATCAATAAATGTATTACGATGACTAGTCCAAAACTTAAAAAAACACAAAAAAGATATTGTAATTTAAGAAATGATGATAGTGCTTTCTTCTTCACACTCAAACTCTCAAATTACTCACTCCAGCTCTCACGTAACTATCTCCGCTGTAGTAAATTTCCGCAAATTTCCCCATTTCTAGTAGATCTCTACTCAACAAAATAAATATGTTTGTCATATTTTTTGTCTAATACTTCAAAAACAGAAATTTTTTTTATCAATATTAACCGTAAATACCGTAAGACCGGATTTCAACCGTTCCGTAAGACCCGTTCTTAGCGGATTTCAACTTAACAAAAGTAGCATGCCAGCCAAATTTCAAGTATGTAAGTGTTATAGTTCAAGTGAGTGAGTTAATATTAACTTACTTGAACTATAAGACCTACAGTTCAAAAACGCGAATATTTATGGATAACTCACCTGAAGCCCTCGGAACCCCCTAGGGTGTCGATTTTTGCAAAACCCCTTTTGTAGAGGATCTCTACTCCCTGGAACGAACATGCATGCCAAAGTTCCAGTCTGTAAGTCTAGTAATTCCTGAGAAATCGTGATGAGTGAATTTCTTCTCCTTTATAAATAGAGATATTTCTACTACGTTCACTGATTTACTTTAAAGGTTTATCAGCTATGTACATTGTTATACGGTCCCTATCGAATACGGATTAACACGAAATTAAAAGGTTAAAATTTACGGTAAAGGGCACAAAAATGTATTTACATTGAACTGAAAAAAATTACTCGTTTGCAGATGCAATGAGACGAATTTCTTCCAGAAATACAGAGGAGATCATTTTTAATCGTAAGCATTAGATATCAGGAAAATATTTGAATGAGTGTGAGGAGTGTTATTAATGTCGCATTATAATGGAACCCAAGGGCAATTGGCGAAGAACCTCATAATCTTGAACCACGGTCTAGTGACGAATATGACACTTGAGCTGCCCCCCCCCGGGCCCGGACTATCACACCATACCAACGGGAGGTCACTGAGCCTCGACAGATCTACCGTGCATCAGCACCTATACATGGCAGGTCTTCAGAGGCATTAGGGTTCGAACTCATGACACTTCATGCGTCCGTGACCTTGACCATTTGGCTACTGTGGTCACACGCTAACCCGAAAGCATTCGTCTGTTGCATCGCAATTTGTATATGATAAAGGCATTACCAAATCCAAAATAAAAAAAAATCAGAAACTCGAAGTTGACGAGTAATGGCATCTCTTAACTACTATCTTCTTTTTTTTTCCACAGCAGAATAATTCGTCGTATAAACAAAACAGAACTGATTGATCACCCCTGTGACACCATCGAACGTTTAATGCGCCATAACAGAAACACTTACTGAAAACTAAATGAATCGATAAAAACATAAATGACATTAAATAAAAATCGATGAAAAATATTTTTGGAAAAAAAAAGAAAAAAAAAGGAAAGAAAACTTTAAAAAAAGGGTTAGTTTTATTTGCACAAAAGGCTATTGAAGATAGGAGAGGGAGGGAGGAGGGAGGGTAAAAGGCCATTCGCTTCAACGACCAGAAAGAGAACAGAGGGAAATACATTCACACACAAAAACCTTTTTTTTTATTTCAGGCACACACACACTGATGGTGCAGAAGCAGACGCATGAAAACGGGTGCATAACCGGCGATAACAAAAGCACAATTGTGTGTAAGAAATATTAAAAAGGAGCACTTCCCAATACAAAAATAATAAATAACAAAAAAAGGGCAATCTCTATGGCAACGCACGGGGCGAAACAGAAAAGGCAATTACACAGCAGAGGGGGACGATTTGCATAAAAGTATAATTTGCTCAAGATTCTCGATCTACCTGTGGCATTGCTTTTTCCCTCTCTTCGCAATAATTACCATTCTGCAAACGGCGTCGACGAAAAGCTGAATTTCGTGTAAATAGTCATGCTAAGAGCTTATTAAATTTTCCGAAGGTTAATCGAATAGCCGACCGCGCCGCCTCGAAAAAAGAAAAATAAAGAAAAAGGAGCACATTATTGATAACAATTATTCATAAATTGCTCGGAGCGCAAGAGTCTCAAGGGGAGCTTTGCCAGTGGGGAAAATGAGTTTTCCAACTCGTTGTCAGCACAATACAGAAATTAAAAGACAATGCTATATACATTTAATGTCGTACCATCGCGAGGTTAACATTTATTTTAAATGACATAGTATACAAAAATATGACAGTGAGGATACAAATATTCACCGATATGCATAATAATAACAACAATAGCTTATTATGCATTCAAATTACGGCTGTAAATACACAGACAATTTCAACACGAGGCTCGTGCTGTCTTCTAATGTAATAGTTCATGATACTGTTAGCGTTTTGGGTGTTTGTAATTGATGCTTTATTCTAATACTGAGGACGAAAAAGAACAAAAGAGAAAACCAGAACTCGTTGATTGCAATATGTAGATGAAACAATGTTGCTACTCGTTTGGCACGTCATTTGATTAACAGACAGAGTGGTTCAAAAGATAAATGACTTCTTGCAACTGTTGTTCTGTCTAAAATCATTAAGGTACTTTGACTAAAGGTGGAGTTATGAGATAGCACTGCACAAGTTCAAAAACACAAAACATATATAAAATATTCTATATACAATGGATATTTTTTAATTGACTCTACCTCAGGCAACGGATCTCAAAACACGGTTAAAAGACGATACTGCTACAAGCATTCATATTCTTTAACATACATGAATATAAAACTTTGAAGTTTTATTGTATTTGATGGCCAACTAACCCTCAATATTACCCACAAAACCCTCTAGCGTTATCAAATCTCGAGCCCACGATACAGAAATAGCCACAGACAACCTCGATCCTACAAGACTTGGCCAAAAGTTTTCCCAACTAATGACGTAAAATATGATAAACAAGACCACAAAGAGAATTCATAGATTCGTAAGTAGGTATATGGTAGAAGAAAATCAACTCGATATGCAGATTCTTCATGAGAATTGAGTTCCTGTAATTTGCACATCCACTTTTCTTTTTCTCTAAACTAAGGAAATGTTGTAACTGCTAATATCCCTTCTGCGGAATAAATAAATCCCCAAGACGCTGACAATCGTCAAGGCATTTCAGGAGATAATTTTCCATTAAGATGTTTAGGACAACCTCCTATTTAGCTTGGATTTCGCGTAATGTTGTAACAATGGGCTGGCTATCCGTAAGGTCTATCCTCTCTAACTCGGGTTTTTTCCATCCAGCCAAATAGACTGAGATAGAGCAACTACACATCGCAAAACGAAAGTTACTACTGAATAGCATATAAATAGTTAGTAAGATAGAGATAATTATTATGCAGACAATATTGCCATCACAAAACTGCCTGAAAATAGTCGCTGATTCCTGAGTTACAGCCGCTATTAAAAGTTATTGGAAGATTTTTGGTGGGCGAATTTCTGAGATGGTATCTCATTAAAAAGATAAGTTCTTCCTTCCTCAGCGGCTCGACAGCACAAGGTGGGCCTAGGCTTTCTCAAGAAGCCTTCTTCCTGCTAATGTTCTCTAATTTTTGGTTCTCAAAACTAGGGTCTTTTTCTAGGTCATCAATCCATCTTAGATTTAGTCCGCCTTTTCTCCGTGGGTCAATTGGTTGGGCATTGTTAAAGATAAGCACACCTACCTACCTCTTGTGAATACGTCGCGTAATCAGGTTAAACGTTAAATTAACGAAAGTGAATTAATGTGAATATCAGTTGTGATCCTTGCGAGTTTTATTTAATGGCTTCTTAACCCCTACTGCGTTCAGATACCCCGGGAACCTCAACGATCAGCAAGATAACCCCCTCAACAAATTCGAAGAGGTACTACGACAACGCAGACATATATCCCATTTGCTGCGTTTCACGGCAGCACGCATTTAGTTTTAATAAAAGACTCACCCATTTGATAATTAAAAGAGAATACTCTAAACTTCAACAACATAAAAAAACACGATTAGAAAGACATTATCGCTTTTAAATGTCTTAAAGTGGCTTGAAACTAAAAGGAGAAGCATTTTATGGCAATACTAACATGAGATTATTTCGCAATAATCAGATGCATTATACCAGGGGCTTTTAATGCCTTTATCTAAATCCAGTTTTACAGACAGAGCATTTCACCCCTCGCCTGAATCCATTAGTATTCCCCGTGATAGATTAGTCGATATCCTTTTGCGGAACTTTCTTTAAATCCCCGAAAAACCGCCCCCCCCCCCCCTCTCTTTGTTAAGCGTGATGTACAGGGTGAACCAAAAGTCTTGCCCTTATTATAAAAATTCATTAGAAAATAACCGTTTAATATAATAACGTAACTTTTGTATCATTGAATAGGTCAGTTTTAGTAGTTTTTTTTTTGTGCAATAAATGGTACGAATGTTCCTTCGAAATGGCTCAGGAGAACATCTATGAGGAAATGGCATTGATTCAAGAGAAAGCCCAAAGTGTGCTGCGGTTTGACGAACGAAAACACCTCATCAGCGTAAACTTCGACATTATGGAAGCAAACCTCCTGGTATAAAATCGATAAAGCGACAGTATGAAATGTTTAAAGATATGGGCAACATTGAGAATCTACTCAGAAGTAGCAGGCCTAGTGTGAATGAAGCAACTTTTCAACGGAGTCCTACAAAATCAACTTGTGAAGCATCAGCAACGTCAAATAAATTTCTTCATTAAAGGCTTAGGTTGTACACATATAAAGTGCAAGACACGTTAAAAAACACTTGGCAGGAACTGGAATATCACTTAAGACATTCTCCAAGCTACAGGAGGATGGGGAGGGGGAACATACATTGAAATTTACTGTGATAAATGGTTTTTAAAAAAAATCACAATACTGCTTTCAATATATCCAAACAAACCATATATCTGATTATAATAGTTTGAGTCCAATAAATATTCATAATTAGGGCAATATTTTTGGTTCACCCTGTATCTCTTTACCTTTTGAAACTCATCAAAATATATATATATATATATAAATTTAAAAATACAGGGAATCAAAACTGAGAAATATTATAAAAGGCCTAATCTTTGCTTGAGATATCATAAAATCTAGTTTCATAATAATAAAATGGATTTCTTTTTTTTTATTATTATTCACACAAAAAGAGAAAGAAAAAAAATCAACTCTTCATAAATTATTGATTTACGTACAAATAAATATTTAAAAAGAGCACGGTAAAAATTTTAAACTCAAGATAGAAAGTGGACCACCCCACAGAGTTTCACCAGAATGTAAAAACCTGGCTTATGATTGTTCTTCTTTTACATTATAGTCACGTAATATTATGTTTACGCCAAAAAAACCTATGCATATACTCATGATTCAAATGGCACATAAAAGGTTTAACATAGATAACATATAGAGCCAACCCTACATGACGCATGCCATCCACATTTTGCAGAAAAATAACGTTAAAGCCATTTTATCAGCCCCCAATCGGAATCACGCAGGAGCGCCTGTACAGGAGGTGGGGCTTCACCGGGGCGCATTATAAATTCAAAAAGCTCCCAGCAGCATGGCAGACCATTTAACGCGGATTTCGCGTGTTCGCTTTTAAAATTATTTCACGCATTTCAAATGCAAAAGTCCACTCGGGGATTGTTTTTCTACAGCAGAGGAGCGTGCGCTTAATTACAGGTTCTTAATGTCTTTTGCCCGCGAGATCATTCAACTATTTAATGCGCTTTCTTCACCTTAAATAGTGGGTTAAATACCCAGCGAAATTGAAAGCAACTGCGGGAAGTTAATTAAAATTAAATTTAAAAAAAAGAAAGAGAAAAGAGGGGAATATTGTTATGGGAGATTTGCAGTGAGTGTTTCGTGAAGCTCAGAGAAAGCCATTGGAACGTTAAATTGTTAAATGTTGTTTGAAGAAATGCTGAGACCCATTTTTTCAATTCCTAATGTTCCTACTCTTACCCTATATGTGTGTGGGTGTGATGCCCTTTATATATCAGTTGGGGTAAGCTTCCAACCAGGACAACTCAACCCACCTCCCGCAAAAGTACTTTGACTTCACCTTCGGCGGACTTACTGAAAGCACGTGCACGAACGGCTCACTTGCTCCTGATCGATCTTTGTGATAGTACTCGTTTTTTGTCATGGCTTGGAGTACAGAATGATTTGCTCAACATTGGAATAAAATACATGATAAACGGCTGCACTTTCCATTGCTCCAAGTCTTGATATATGTATATACAGTGGCCCACACAAGGGAGGGGGTCCTAGAGGTCCGGACATCCCCATGATTATTTTTTCGATTGGTTATAATCCTATGTATTTATTACGTAAAATTTAATTATGTGTTGTTTTTGTTCCGGAAAATCGACAAAATCAGAAAAATATGTTGGGTGGCGTATTGGAGCATGATACCAGAATGGTGGACTTTCGACCTTGGACCCCCCTCCCCCTTGAAAAACTTTTGTGTGCGCTACTGTTCACACACACTATATATCTTGTTCAAATTTTCAATCGTTAATAAAATACATTTTATTCCTCCACTGTTCCAATTTTTTTAAACTTGTAGTGGATGACACTTGATATTAAAACAATTTTTTAAAATATTAATTCATTAATTAAGTTTTATTTTTTCAATTTTTAAGTTGTTCTGTGTTATTTCAGAAGTTAGAATTTTGTTTATGCTCATCTCTTTTTTTTTATACCCGGCGTATAACGCGCATCTGTAAATTTCGATCTTAATTTTTTAAATTAAAAGTGCGCGTTATACTTCGGGTTTTACAGTATTTCTGTTAAAGTATAAATAAATATTTTTATTAATAAAAAAAATTGCTTTTTTTTAATAGCAATTCAAAAAGAAAGATAATAAAAGCTAACAAGGTTCTTAAATGGGTTTTCTTAAATAAATTTTTATTGCCGGTCCCCCTCCCAAAAAAAATATATGCGTTAAGGCAGTGGCGTAACGTACACCCCCACATGGGGGGCAGGACTCGTAAGGGGCCCAAAGTGTGATGGACGCCAAGTACGTGCCGTTGGTAAGATCCGGCTTCCGACACAAAACCTGAATTTGCAGGGAGGGCGCCTACTATTCTAAGTTACGCCACTGCGTTAAGGGGTTAATATGACCAATTAAACAGCAGTATTACACTACTGCGTTGTTTGTAAAAAAAACTAATAATGGTAAATCAAAGAAAAACTCTTAAATATCAAGCATTATGAAGACAAAAATAAATACAAATAAAATACTATAAAAAAAATACTATGCCCAAAACGTTCCCAGTAATGAAAACAGATTTTTTTTGGAAAAAAAATTTCCAACACAAAAGAATCGAAAATTCGTAAAAAAAAACAACCCACCTCAATTCAGTGCTTTCGAAATTTATGAGGCACACACTGACGTAGGCAGATGTGTTTTGTACTTTTCAAAGCTCCAGTACAATAACACACATCATCCTCCGTTTCTAATTCCACTTGCAATAATACACCACCCGTCATTATCTATAATCTATCCAACGACCCTTTCAATGGGCCGAATGTGACCCTTACAGTCCAAAAAGCAGTGAAGAAAATCACAAAGCGAGAAACACAGTACGGGTTTCCACATGTTAAAAAAAATCCAGCACCTTTAGTGCAAACGACTCTTTGGAATATATTCCCCCTCCCTCCTCTTTCCATTCCCATAATGGCGAACAAAGTTGCGGGGGTAGATGGAACAGGAGGTGAGATACCCATAATAATGCCCTGGAGAATACTTAACGAGGCATTCAACTGTGTGCTCATCCATTTTAATTATCAAATTCTCGCGAGGCGCATATGCCTTCTCTCTTTTATTTTTTATTAATAGGATGGTAATAATAGGGAGGTGGGTGATGGATCCGATTTTTACCAAACAATAAAAGGTCACGGGAAACGGATGACTTGAAATCGTTTCCAACATGTCGTCGGGAGATAGCATTAATTAGTCATCAATAGAGACCCTCTTCAGTCGGGCTAATTCTACAGAGGTCCCATTTGGAATTTAAATGACCCCCCATTGGCGTTGAAATAGGGAAATGTTTCTTGCAAGTCATCAACGTCTCTAACAAGTGGACAGCATGTCTTCAGTCTACAGTCAAAAACACTGTGACGTTTGAGAAAATGAATGGTAGCGTGATAGTTAGGAAATTTAAATAATCGGTTTATTTACTTCACAAATATTAATTACAGAAAATATATTAATACTGAAGTTATTCAAAATATTGGTCATTTCACTGAAGTTCAGAATATGATATTTGTCAGTGGCGTAACGAATAATATTAGGGGCCCCCCAGCAAAGTCAGGTTTCGAGTCCCAAGCCCGGATCTTACAAAGAAATGCAAAACCATAACATAACATAGGCTCCCCTCCGAAACGCGAGGGTTATGGGAGTGTACGTTACGCCACTGGAAGAGGCCACATGACCATACTCTTCGGTGTTTTTCAACGGACTTCCCATCACTCTAGGGTCTTGGGATGGAGGCAGTTTTCTTTCTAACACCTCGAATTATACTCGGAGTTTCCGGCTCACGGTCAGATGTCGAATCCAACGGTTGGGGAGCACGGCCATCGACTTCAGGGCAATGACAGATGAAAGACCCCGCAATATTTAGGAGTGCGCGTGTGGATATGAACGCTGTTATCCTATCCACAAAAAAGAAGCCAATTTTTCAGATGTGTGACGTGAAAACGTCACAAAACCAGTTACACACGGTTTTCGAAAAGTATGGCAACAAATTCAAAAATGAGCAAAAAAAATAAACATTTTCACTTATGTTTTCCATAAAGAAAAGATTAGAGTTTTTGTTTAATGAAATGCAAATTTGATGGCGTGACGTCTACGTTTTGCAACATTCTCGTTTCAAAATGACTTTACCAAAAGAATAAGCGAAAGTTGTTGTTGCTAATGCCACCTGACTGACGGTGTCAAATCGACGTCCACGAAATTCATCGCGGTAAAGGGATAAATGTGCGCCTCACGTTAGCCACAGCTTTGTGTGAGCACCAAACAAGTGACTTTACGATTTGGTCCCCCCATTTTGAGAGAGAACACCATGGAGGTGGTCAGGGGCCTCCAACTTCTCTTCCCCTCCCACCAACCTCACAAGAGGACTTACGGCTCGACGGCCATTTAAAGTAACCCCTGCCGCAGAGGCACTATACATTTACAAATATGCATGCCTTCTCCGGATTCGAACTAAGGCCCTACGGCACAGCAGTCAGCGTCAGTAACCACTAAACCAGATAGGCGGCTGCAAGTTGTATAGAATGGTTTATCGAGTTTAAATCTGCTACACATGCGCAGCGTAAATGGGGCACCACCACACAAGCGTGCAAAAATTAAGAAAGTTTTAAATGAAAAGTTCCCAGGGCGAAAGATGGGAAGAAGAGGTCCAATACCGTGGCCACCTAGATCTCTAGACATAACACCTTTGGACTTCTCGTATATATATATAGGGATACGTGAAAAACATTGTTAATCATTTTCAAATTCGTAACACTGATGAACTGAAAAGTCGAATAGTAGCGAATAGAACGTGTCTAGAATTGATTGATTGATTGATTGATTGAATATTAACGTCGCACTATTCAGCAACACGAGGGCTTTTGGCGACGGACCACGTAATTTTGATCCATGGTCAAGTGACGTGGACGACACCTGAGCTGGCACCCCCCTCTCCTAACTACCACACCACACCAACGGGAGGACGTTTCAGCTCTCGACAGATTTAACGTGCATCGCTGCCCTACACGGCGGGTCTTTAGTGGTACGGGGCTCGAACTCGTGACAAGGCAAGCCACGATCCGATACCTATACCACTCGGCTACCGCGGCCACAACATGTCTAGAAATCTTATATAGTCTCGATGTGTTGTGCGCAACTAATAGTGCAGCCATTGAAATCGTGCAATAAAACATTGTAAAAACACTTGGCTATTTTCTTTAAGGTATCCGACTACGTTCGGAGCCGTTATTTTAAAAAAGCGCATAAATGGATAATTGTCGTGATATTTAGTGTCACTTAGATTAGAATACATGTATAAAACTGTTTTAAGGACATTAGGACAAAAAAAAATTGATTTAAATGCTATATTTCGGCAAAAAATTAACGAAGAATAACCTTTTTTCAAAACGTTCTCCTTTTGTGAAAAATACTTCTATTACAATAATATTTTGCTTCTATATAGCTGAGATCTCTGTACAGAGGCTCAACTACGATTTTTGAAAAATTCACATTATTTTCAGAGTTACAAACCATTGAAATAATTATCGGCGTTTTTTTCTTAAAATTTCTCCCCTCTGCTGTCGTAAAACATGGATAAACCCACACTTCTAAGTTATATATTTCAAACATTCTAGTTGAGCCTCTGTACTGAGATCTGAGCTATATACAGGCAAAATATTATTATAATAGAAGCATTTTTCGCAAAAGGAGAATATTTTGAAAATGGGTCATTCTATGTTCATTTTTTGTCAAAATATTGTACTTAAATAATTCTTGATTGTAATACTATTCTTAAAACAATTTTATATTCATTTTCTAATCTAAGTGACACTAAATATGATAAATATTATCCATTTATACGCTTTTGCAAAATCACGGTTCCGAACGTAGTCGGATACCTTAAGTTACATAAACAACCCTAAGTGAACTTCTTTGCTTGTGTATTTGTAATTAAAATTAATAATTTAAAATGTAGCCATACTTTTCGGACACTCGGTCCAATTTTCGTACTGAAGTAGAATTTTAGCTCAACTACTGAATTATAAGTTTCTCAAATCTTAGTTCACAATTGATCAATATGCAGTGGCTTATCACATTCAAGTGGTCTCTCATTTAAGATTGCAGATTTAAAAACGATTTTGTTTGGTATGGCGCAAACGACATTAAAACACGGAAATGCTTGTTGCAAGCAAAACAAAAATTAAGTTCAATTTGCCAGCCAAAGAAATTTCGAAGGAGTGACGAATAAGATAGATCTCTGCCAAGATAGCTAAAACTTTGTTTCGATTCCTGGAATGAAAGAAATACCAGGCATATTCAAACCATGATGCGAAGCTAAGTGTTTCTAAAGAGAGGTTGATTTCAAATTAAATAGTCACAAGTTCAGTAAAATGACTACAGAATTCCATATTTATAAAATTTATCTCTCTAGTTTAATCATTCTATAGAATATTTTTCACGTTCTTTTTTGAAGTTATAAAAAATACATAAGGACATACGGGAAGAAGAGAAAAGGATATTAATTCATGATAATTTTCCAGAGCGGAATGCACCTCACAACATACTAATAATTAATGCCTCCATGGTCATTATTTTAAATTTATTATTATTAAATTTTTTATTATTTTTTAAGTAATTACAGACAGATACAAATATCCTTTCATATTTTATACACAAATTTGCATCTTCGCAAATAAAGCTCGCCCCCTCCTCCAAGTTTAATCAGTCGTTGATTAAAATCATGATTGTTGGGAAATGGAATAAACAAAATGTCCGTTTTTTGGAATTATTCCATATGTTCTCTCCTTTATCAAGGCTTAGCATGAACTCTTACATCTCTCTTTTCACGCGTAGTTACACTTTTAGGCGAAAAATTGAATGCTAAAGGAAATGAGGATAAAATACACAAATTCTGAACATTTATTAAAAAATTTAGAAAAGAAGAAGCATTGAAATGCGATCATCGATTGAATCTCAACCTCGTTATCCTCAGCAATATGAAAGTAAGTTTTTTTTTAAGGAATACAAACACGACTAAATGTGAGATTTAAATAATGGGATTTCATTTGCGATTTTATTACTACGATTCCTTCACCTATGTATTTTAGCTATATTCAAAACATTTCTTGTGACCACAGTAGCCTAACGGTTACGGTCACGTGACCGCAGTGTCGCGGGTTAGAGTGAATATTAACGTCGCACTGATCAGCTACACGAGGACTTTTGGAGACGGACCACGTAATTTTGAACCATAGTGAAGTGACGTGGACGACACCTGAGCTGGCACCCCAACTACCACACCACACCAATGGGAGGACGTTTCAGCTCTCGACAGATTTAACGTGCATCGCTGCCCTACACGGCGGGTCTTAAGTGGTGCTGGGCTCGAACTCGTGAGAAGACCAGCCACGATCCGATACCTTGACCACTCGGCTACCGCGACCCGTGGGTTAGAGTACTGGTGCTATTGAAGACCCACTGTGTAGAAGAGGCCGATCCATGTTTCATCTGTTAACGCTCAATGTCCTCTCGTTGGTGTGATCATTAGGAGAGGAGATGCCATGCCAGGTGTCATCCTCGTCACTTGACCGAAGTTCAAAATTACGAGGTCCGTCGCCAATAGCCAATAGTCGCCGTGTTGCTTTATAGTAAGACGTTATATAATATAAATTTCACTCTCAAAACATTTCTTTTAACTAATCTATTACCCTCGAAGACTGGGCTCACCCAAGAAAAGGATGAAATCCATCTTTCAATTTAATGTGAATATGTGATTTTCAATTTTCTTACTTTAAAAAAAAACAAACTTATCATTAAAAAAAGTTGAATGATATCTCTTCAAGACAATACGCTGAGAGAAATTCCAATAAGATCTGATGGAATAATCTTAAAAGATCTTTCCATGTAGCCAAGACGCAAAGCAGTTGCCGAGTTTCGTCTGACCACTGAACACAACTGTCTCCTGAAACATCTACATAGAATTCATATTGCACAAACCCCTTCCTGCACGCTCTGCGATTTTCGGGAGGACATGGATGCTGACCACATTCGCCGCTGCCCAGACCTAAAAGGCTCCTCTTTGTGCGACCTTTATTGGCAAGCTGGGAACTTATTGGGTTCATAAACTTTTTTCGCCATTTTTATTTTATTTTTTTCCTTTTACTACCCCCTTGAGATGTAGTAGTCTTCTGTAACCCTAACCATTGGAAATAAAAAAAAAAAATAAACCAAACTTTGTGACTTGGATACGAACTAAGAAGTTGCATAGATTATGACTAATGGCTCGATAAACAAACAAAATCTAATCCTACATTCTTTTTCTCTCCTCAATTTCGAAATCTAAATTACTATGAAAACCAAAGAAGGTCCTTCGAAATTTTTTCTCGTGGATTTCAGCATCAAATAATCATTAAATCACTTCTTTCGCTCTGTATTTTCTAAAATCTTCAAAAGTCCTCCCATCGGTGTGGTGTGAAAATTTGGAGAGTTAAGTGCCACGTCAGGTGTCGTCCTCGTCATTCCACCAAATGCCAAACTTCTCAAAACGCAACATTAATAAAAAAATGTCACATGAAAACCTTCAAATATATAAAGGCTAAAATTAGAAATGCCGAATTTTAAGCTGCTCAACCAATATGTGAACAAACAATGATAAACTGAACAATAGACGGAAATTTTAAGCCAAGTCGATAGAAAATAAATAGCCGAAACACTGCAAGAGCTACATTATAAAATGGAACGTTTGTATGGTCTCCATGGGTAGGTCTTCAATACGACGGATTTGGCATTTCCCCTCCTAGGTGAAGGGAGAAAAGCTAGCGATTCGACTATTTTTTCCCCATTGAGCCGATTTTCCCCCCTTCTAAAACCCCGTCTTCCGATGGAAAAATACAGAGCCAGGAGCACATAAATGGCTTCAGCTCAAAAAGTTCATGGTGAACTGTATCCATAAAAATATATAATCTCTTGCCAAGAGACAATATGCTTACGGAAGAGTATTTCTTTGTAACAAAGCGATATTCCTATCAAAATATATATTATTTACTCAGCCATGACTAATATTAGTCTTTTAGGCTCTCAGGGGTACTAGTAACACCACAAGAAAATGAAAAGAATTTCGGCAATTATAGACAGTAAAAATTTATGAAAGGGTTTAGATTAGAAAAATTATTGAACATTTGAGATATATATACAGTTTTTTGTATATGTCACAGACAGTGGCGCACACGGGTGGGGGGGGGTCCAGGTGGTCCGGAGACCCCCAAAGCCCTCGATTTTTTTCCGATTGGTTATAATCCTAAGTATATAATATATAAGATTTAATTAAATATTTGTTAATAATGATTAATTTTATTAATTAATGGTAATTATTTATTCAATAATTAGTTTTTTACTGTGTTTTGTTTCTGAAAATCGACAAAATCAAAAATAGCATGATACAAGAATGGTGAACTTTCCACCCCGGGCCCCCCCCCCCTTGAAAAATTCCTGTGTGCGCTACTGGTCGCAGGAAAAATGTTGCAATTAGGAATTTCATCAAATCCCTAAAGATGATCAATTGACGGGAGTAATTGATGTTAAAATAAAGTCATGGTCATATCCCAGATAAAAGTGATTAGAACAAGTCCCTGATCTGTTTCAGTGAAATGATGAAATAATATTGTCAAGAGTTTAAAAGTGTTTATTTAACAATTATGGTGCATTATTAAACGTAAAAGTAAGTAATACAGCAATAGTTAATGAAATACAAATTATTTATTCGAAACTAATTAACAAATAATTAGAAAATTAGGCGGGTATTTCTTGATGTGTAACATCTTTCCTCTTGGTTGCTTACACACTAAAATATCAATCCCTATGTTAATCCTACGGTGGTGCTATTTTTTTAAAGATATGGGGTTGATAATTAGGGGATCGATAGTACTACCTGGATGGTTAGGAAGTACAAGGAGGTGTCCAGGCCCCCCCCCCCCCGACAGCATTTTGCCATTGCAAATCCTGGCTAGTTCATTTCACTGAAACAGTTCAGGGATTTGATAAAATTACTTACTCTCATCAGGAAAATGACCTCGAAGAGAGAAGAGAGAGAGTCATTATTTTAACATCTCCCATCCATTGATCATCTATCTCCTTTAGAGATTTGATGAAATTCCTAATTTCGTCATTTCTCTGCGACATATTGATTTACAACACATACAAAATGGCACCCGATATTGCAATTGGCTTTAACTGTTACTATTCATTTTATTGAAGATTTTAACTAAGAACTTTTCATAGGATACATGATATCAATGAAATATGGATTTTCATCAGTAATTTCTTAACTATACAACGACATAATTTTGAACTATATAAGCAATTTAAGAAAGAAGATGTCATTAAATCCATCAAGATAGTTTGAGGTTTTCGGCCCACATCTGCCGTATGGACCCCTCATCCTTGTGACGTTCAGAATTTTCAATTACAGACCTATTGCAACTAGAACTAGGAGTAGGACCAATTGACATGGGGATGGGGGGCATATGCCGCTAAAACTAACGTTAATATTTTAGATACCTTGCAAAATTCACTTATACAGATAATTGTCAAAGCAACTCGTTCTATGAGAAACGATGACATCGATGAAGCATTAAAAATTAAAAGTTTTAAATCTCATATTCAATATATTGCTAAAAATTTCTTTAGATTCTCTCCCGCACACTAATATGCTTAATCTCTTCCTAATTACACCCCTAATATTAATTCTAAAAGACCACGAAGAATACTTCTTGACTCTTATAACCCCCTTAATTATTAAATTCTAATGCAATTTTAACTGCACATCTAATCAATATTTTTTATATATCTCTAAATATTTTTTTTTTTCATTTTGGCTTTCTCTATTAGACAAGTCCCACCCCTTTCTATATATTTCAATTTTAAGACCCTTCGGGCAGCCAGTGAGAGTCACTGTCTTCACCTACCATGCACCAATAAGAGAGCAGCCTTTCTACTCTCCTTCTAGAACTTTTTGGACTGCGGTATCCCAGTGGTCAAGGTATCGGATCATGGCAGGCATGTCATGAGTTTGAGCCCAGCATCACTAAAGACCCGCCGTGTAGGGGAGCGATGCACGTTAAATCTGTCGAGAGCTCAAACGTCCTCCCGTTGGTGTGGTAGTCAAGAGAGGGGGGTGCCAGCTCAAGTGTCGTCCACGTCACTTGAGCATGATTCAGAATTACGTGGTCCGTCGTCAAAAGCCCTCGTGAAGCTGAACAGTGCGACGTTAATATTCACTCACTCACTCACTCTAGAACTTTTTACAACATGCATGAACATTAACCAAACGATTGGCTCGACCAATCAGGAAGCAGCTTAATCAGCAGGATATCGAGAGCTTCGCTCAACATCTATTTCATCGCCAGATATGGGATTGGGGGCTGCAAGCGACCCATATGCCCAGATAAAATGACCGTAATTGCGCGTGGAGGACTGATTGCGCGTGGAAGATGATTTTAAAGTTTTAAGAGTAACTAATTGGAACTCTTGCTAAGCGGAGATCGGAATGGAAGAGGGTTCTTGAGAAGGCATTGGCCCACCCAGGGCAGTTGTGTCAATTGAAGAAGTAGAATTTCTTAATTATACGCACAAACTGAAAATTCCAATTTGATTATAAGTCAAAAACATCTCTATCTCTCCCGCCCCCACCCAATTTTAGGGCACAAGAAACAAAATTCAAAGCATTTTCGTTTTCTCATAAGTACAGGGTGGTTTTTTTTAAACACAATATTTAGAGTCACCTGTGGCTCAATCTAACAGCAGAAATTGCAGCAAACTTAGTATATGGAGACGAATAATGACAACAAATAATAATAATTTCATAAACCGCCAATAGGGGTATTTAGGGCGCTGTACAATGTAAAGTGTTACAAAAAGACAAAAATAATGCCACATGCAAAATAAGAGTGAAATTTTTTGTTCTTTACAGTTATTTTTCCCAGGCGAGGAATTCAACCATTCAATACAATCGCCGTTTTCAAATACAACACCGTGCATTCTCTGCACAACATTCTCTATGGCTATATATAACATATCACAGGTTACACAGTGGGAATATTCCCTACTGTAACTTGTTATCACAGTGGGGAATATTCCCCACTGTCTGTGATATGTGAACAAACAATGGTTTCCTGTAACCCGTCGACGACTGCAGTTGCAGCATCTGTTACCCATTCTAACACAGATTTACGTCCTATGCCTAAGTGAATTGTCAATGACTCTCTTTCTACGAACTTCTTAATTATTCCTTTCAAAGCATTAAGTGATGAAGCTCTCTAACGTAGCTTCTGTTGAATTCTAAGCTCATGAAGAGCTGTGGATAACACAGCTTTATCAATAATGCACGTTCTGATAATGTGAGTCGCATATTTATTTGAGCTGGCTTACTTCAACTGAGAATTGTTTTTTCAGAGCTGTCCATAGGTTTTATTGCCCAAATTACTGACATGGTTGTCGCATACGAAAGCATAAATTTGGATTCCGCTTTGAAACCAGTGTTTTATGCTGATTTACGGTTTGGCAAGCTACAACAGTGCCATAAATACACGTATTGGCGATTTTTGAACTAATTTTTCCCCACGAAATTTTACTTTCCCCTGTCATCATTAGTTTCTATACTAAAAATGGTGCGCCATAGCGGTTGTGAGATCGAGCTACATATAAATCTGAATAGTGTCAGTTTTTAAAAAAAAATCACCCTGTATTCGAATGGAAAAGAGCAAAAATGCATTTCGATGTATTCTGAGCGTATCAAATTAAACCTTTAAGCTGAATTCATACTCTCATTCATTCATTATACTCTCCCACCTCAAACTTCAGCAACCAGTTTCAGTTCCGTAATGACCTTCGCTGATACAGTATAATACTGAGTAACATCACAAGTCATAGAATCTTATTTAATAATCATTTCGTAGCGAAGGAGAAAAGCAAACAATAATTAAGTATTCATCTAATAATAAAAGACTAGAAAAGGAATCGTATGTAAGAAAACTGCCGTAGATGCTACACAAAATTAGATAAATTGGTCGGAAATATTTCGATTATAAATTTCTTCATCCATGTTACTGAGACACGATCGATATACACTCAACAAAATCGATCGGAATAGACCGAACCATTGCAACTGGCATTAGGTACTAGTATCCTTAGAACAAAAATATGTATTATATGTCCTTAGTGACTGTATATGCCAAGAGGAGGGAATACTGCAGAAGAATAACAGGGAATATTGTATAAACTAAACGCCACACCTGGTACAAAATGAACTTAACATCGTTTGCTTTCACACTGTAAGAGGGGGCGGATGACCCTCTTCTTGACCTCCTTTACGGACGATTGTATATATGATTGTATATATTATAATACAACCAATCTCAATATTCTGATTTGTACAATCGTTTTCACTATAACAGAGAAATGCAGTCAAATGTAATATAAACGCATGCAATGACTGAATAAAAAAATGGAAAAGGATGATCTTATCCAAGCATTGCGAACAACTCTCATAAGAAAATTTACGTTCTTATACTTTGCAACCACGAGCGCGGTTTGTTCCTAATGATTAACATTTATCACTAGCTGATATTTATGCTTTTTACAAGCATATGTTCAAAATTTCTTCAAAAAAAAAAAAATCTTCCACTTCAAAAGTGGAACTACTTCAAAGGTGAGAGAGTGCTTATTAACGTCGAACTATAAAGCAATGCGAGGCTATTGGCGACGGACCTCGTAATTGTGAACCATTGTCAAGCGACAAGGAAGACACCTGAGTTGGCACCCCCTCTCCTAATCTCCAAGCTACGACAATAGGAGTATTTGCAGCCTCTACAGATTTCACACGCACCAGCTCCTCCACACAACGGATTTTCGGAGGTACTGGGGTTAGAACTCATGATACGCTGGCCAGACCATGACCATGACCAGTAGGATACCACAGCCTTCTTTTTAAAGTAGGGTTATCCTCACTAATTAAAGTCTCATACAGTGGCGCACACGGGAATTTTTCAGGGAGGGGCGGTAGAGGGTTGTAAGTCCACCATTCTCGTATCATACTCCAATACAACGCCAATAAAAAAAAAGCAAAAATAAACAGTTGAATAAATAATTAGCATTAATTAATGAAATAAATTATTAACAAATACTTAATTATATTTCCAGAATTACCTAATTTCTCGTGCTATATACATAGGCTTATAATTAATAGGGGGAAAAAACTTACAGTGATGGGGACCTCAGGACACCCCACCCCCTTGTGTGTGCCACTGTTCTTGCATCGTATAGAAACGTCATTAGTTTATATTCTGTAGTAATTCTTAAGGTATCCGAAAACGTTCGGAACCGTGATTTTGCAAAAGCGAATAAATGGATAATTTTCATATTTAGTGTCACTAAGATTGGAAAACGTATAAAAAATTGTTTTATAAGGACATTTTGACAAAAAAAATTATTTAAATACAATATTTTGGCAAAAAAATTAACTTAGAATAATTTTTTTTTCGAAATGTTCTCCTTTTGTGAAAAAAGCTTCTATTATAATAATATTTTGCCTCTGTATATAGCTCAGACCTCTGTGCAGAGGCTCAACTAGAATTTTTGAAATATATAACTTATAAGTGGGTTTATCCATGTTTTACGGCAACAGAGGGGAGCAATTTTAAGAAAAAAACGTCGATAATTATTTCAAATGGTTGTAACTCTGAAAATAATGTGAATTTTCAAAAATCATTGTTGAGCCTCTGTACAGAGGTCTGAGCTATATACAGACAAAATATTATTATAGTAGAAGCATTTTTCACAAACGGAGAACATTTTGAAAAAAGATTATTCTAAGTTAATTTTTTGCCTAAATATTGTATTTAAACTTTTTTTTTTGTCGTCAAATTGTTTCTAAAACAATTTTATACATGTATTCTAATCTAAGTGACACTCAATATCATGAAAATTATCCCTTTATGCGCTTTTTTAAAATCACGGTTCCGAACGTAGTCGGATACCTTAAAATTCATGTAGCATTGCAGAAATTAATTGAACAAAACAAAAATTGTAGTTCTAACTCGAGAAAGTCATCAGAAAACCTGTCAAAACTCTATTCCTGCATCCCTTAAAAAAAAGAAAAAACAAACACAAATTAAAAATATTCATACACATCACACACTTTGAAATAATCCAAACATGGAAAAGTCAATTCCAAACAAGGTCAGTATGCGACTGGGTGAAACGTAGCAGAACGGAGACAATATGTAACCGATATTAGTAACTAAGTTTCGCCCAATCGATCGACCTGCACGAAACTCGTCTTAATGCGAAGAGATGAAACAATCAGATATTCCCTCTGCCGCTCCAAAACGCTCCCAATTAGGAGCGATGAAACTGCTTTTCCCAGATCCCGAAAGAGTGAATGAACCCACGTGCCTGGATCTTGGCCACTCCGGGACACGAAGCAGGGGAAAAAAAGCTAGTCCCGGTTGCTACGGTAACGGGTCCCTCCCCACTAACCCGAAGGTAGATGGTGGAAATGAAAGCTGAGCGGATTGAGTTCTGTAATTGTCTGTGTGGAAAGCAAGGCGAATGATGATGACTGGGAAAAGAAAGATGGTTGTTGAAAACTAAAGAGGACAATGGTGTGAAATGTAAAAAAAAAAAAAAAAATCTTTGATTAAACGGTTTTTACAATTTATTTACTTGTAACCTACGCATTTGCATAACGCAGAACAGCTTTTGTGCTCAAAAAGGTACAAAAAGTTAATCTTTCAATTTCTTAAATAAAAATTTTAAAATTTATGAAGGGATTTTTGAAAATTCTATTCCAACAATAAGTAATGTACACACGTGAAATTTGATTTACAAGCGTGTTAAACTATGTATAACAAAAGTTGGTTTGGGTTTTGTAATAACATGATAGATATTAGTAAAATACTTTTTTTCTGAATAATTATTGAAATTCCTTTAAAAAACGTATAAATTCTAAATACAATTATTTTATTCATAAAATAAGTATAACTTTGATTTAAAAAATGCATACCAATTTTTGTCACTTGTACTATTAGCAATAGTTAGAAAAATATTAAAGCATTTGGCACAGTAGGAAAAAAGCCTAAGCATTTTAAACGAAGATAAACTTTTATTTCAGCAATAAATCAGTAAAAAGTTTTTATTTGTCACTGAAATGCAGATATAAAAACGAATATTAAAGTTATCATAGCTCTTTATTTTTTACATTTAGAGTTATCAAATTTCGTGATATTACAGAAAATTATATAAAAAATAATTTGGGCTAGGAAAAAAAAATTTATTTATTTATTTTCAATTTTTGACTGAATTTTGTCATTTTATGATCTTGTCATTGTCATCACAGCGTTTTATGCTAAATGTAAATATAAATGCAAAGTTACTTAGAGAATCAATTCTGAAAATAATACAAATTTCCTACTGAGGTTGATTTTTCTGGTTAATACACGTAAAAATTCTCATCAAAATAGTACGGACCTTGCAAATATCATGAAGTTGAGATAACTAATTTGGTATTTGTAGTTCAAATGTGTGCAAATGATAATATTTCCATGAACGTTGACACTTTCAAATTTTTTAAAAAAAAAACTTTTAATGAAGTACACAAATTACTTACATGGGAGGAATTACATTTTAAAAAATCGTAAACGAAAACCCCGAGAAGTAATCATAATGCTAAGAAATTTAAAATGTATTGCCTTATGGCAAAAGTGGCCATAAGTCGATCGCGGTCGACCGCCAAGACAATTTGGGATGACCGCCCGAAAATTAAGAGCAATTTGTAATTATATACTGAAATATTCAAGATTGAATGACAGTATACAGACTGTCTTCTACTGATTATAACTATGAGCACTAACTTTAGATTAGAATGTTTTATTTTTTAATGTATTTTGAATTGTTTCGTAACAAATGCATCATTTGAAATTATTTTATTTGTGACTACTATTATTGTGTTTTTGTATCTTACGTTTTGCTTTAAAAGCGGACTTAAAAGTGTATGTTATTGTAGTTATGTAGGGAAGTACATATCCCGTATATATTATCAAGTTATAGTAAATGTTGTAGACCTTTTTCTTAGCTCACCACACCTACGCCACTGAGTGGACCGCAACACCTTAAAAAAATTACAAATAGCTCCGCACCCTGGAAAAGTTTGTCCGCCCCTTGCATATGGGATAGGTTTCAATCTCTAAATCCCACCCTTGTGTACGCCACTGAACTTAAAAGTTATCAAAAAAAATGTAGTGTTGGGTACCAACGCAAAATGTACGATGGTATGTTATATCTTTTCTTGGTAAGTGAGAGTTTTAAGGCCGTATCACACGTATACTTTTCATGCAATTTTTTCGTCCAATTTTTGGCCGAATCTGAGGGGGAAGGGTTGCCGTAAACAAAACGACACGCTCTGACGTCAACCACACTCTATCTCCACATTGAAAAATTACTCGCCGATTTTTCTGCTTCGGAAAATGAACA
>BMAV01012620.1:171866-193234 GCA_019973955.1 Trichonephila inaurata madagascariensis
CTTGTATCATGCTCCTTTTGATTTTGTCGATTTTCGGGAACAAAAAAAAACAGTAAGAAACTAATTCTTGAATAAATATATAATTAGTATTAATTAATTAATAAAATTAATTATTAAAAACAAATAATTAAATTTTACGTACTATATACTTAGAATTATAATCAATCGGAAAAAATATCACGGGCTTTGGGGGGGGGGGGTCCGGACCCCTAGAATTCCCACCTTGTGTGCGTCACAGTCTACATTTAATTCGTTTAAAAAATAGCAATATTTTAAACAACATTTTATTGTTAATTTTTAAGTAATTTGTATTTTAGAAGAAAAAGCTACGTCTTACATTCATAATGCGGCTACAATAACAAACGCCTTTTTTTATATAATTTATTTTTAATGCTTATTTCTTTTTCAGTTTCAAAAATTACAAGAATACATACCCCGACGGTGACCCCGTAGCCTAGTGATTATGATCACGGACTAGGGGCTGGCATGTCATGAGTTCGAGCCTAAGCCGCTAAAGAAACAACGTGTAACGAGGGGGGCGCTGCACATTAAATCTGTCGAGGGTCAAACGTCCTCCCGTTGGTGTGATGTGGCAGTTAGGAGAAGGGGTGCCAGCTCAAATGTCGTCCTCATCACTTGACGATGGTTCAAAAGAACGAGGACCGTCGACAATAGCCCTTGTGCAACTTTATAGTGCGACATTAAAATAACTCTTCCCATAACCAGTAGCGCACATAGATTTCTTTCAAGGGGATTTAAAAAAAAAACTTAAAGACAAAAGCATCACGGCGTAATTTTTAAGCTCAAAATTAAAAATCCGTTGTTCTTTTTGGTGGGGTTTGCCCCCATCTATACCTTGTGTACGCCTATGTGTGAACTCAACAAAACTTACACGAAAGTAGTCCTCCACTTGGAAGAGTGTCAGAGATTAGAACTCGCGACCTATGGATTCGAAGCCCAGTAACATGACCACTAAACAAAAGTGATCACCACTGTCCGGAGGCTGTTACTGGCTTATGTAGGTATCCGCTACAGTACTCTTCCACCAGTAAGTCGGTGGATAGGAGAATGAACGATATATTTGTTATGTCGAGCATGTGAGTTATTGCGTCAAGTGAGTCTTACGACTTTGGTTGCTGCATCAAGTGGGTCTGATGGCTTTATTTGCTGTGTGAAGTGGATCTGATGACTTTTGATTGCTCTTTTTGCGGGTAGATGGCCCCACGACAGTTTAGAAGGGTTTTACTTTTCAGCCAGGGTCACCAATGTCGGAGATAAGAACCCACGACCTATGGATTCGAAGCTCAGTAACATGATCACTAGACAAAAGTGATCACCACTGTCCGGAGGCTGTTATTGGCTTATGTAGGTATCCATTACAAGAGTATTATACCTTTTTGTGATCCAAATTGAATTTAAATTTGTGGCACCTCGTATAAAAAGAATTAAAGATGGGTGTTTTTTTCCCTCAGAAAATAAAATGGTAGTACGAGGTAGGTCAGACCTTAGCCTGGCCATTTTGCCGCTTGATATCAAAACTTTGAATGAGTGAGAGTTAAATAAACGTCGCGCTGTAAAGTAATACGAGGGCTATTGGCGACGGACCTCGGAATTTTGAGTCTGAATCAAGTGGCGAGAACGGCACCTGAGCTCGCATCCTCCTCTACTAACTTCCACACCGTACGGGGGCTGCAGTAGCCCAGTGGTCAAGGTATCGAATCATAGCAGGCATGTCATGAGTTCGAGCCCAGTACCACTAAAGACCCGCCTTGTAGGGAAGCAATGCACGTTAAATCTGTCGGGAGCTCAAACGTCCTCCCGTTGGTGTGGTAGTTAGGAGGAGGGTGCCAGCTCAGGTGTCGTCCTCAGCACTTGACCATGGTAGAAAATTACGAGGTCCGTCGCCAAAAGCCCTTGTGTTTCTGAATAGTGCGACGTTAATATTCACTCACTCACTCCACACCATACGAACGGAAGGACGTTTGAGCCTCGACAAATTTGTCGTGCAACAGTCCCCTCTACACGGCGGGTCTTCAGAAGCACCTGACTCGAACCCGCGACTCTCCGGCTATGCAGTCGCAGCCGTAACCACTAAGCTAACCGCGGTCACATAAAAACTTTGAAAACACCTACGTTTTAAAATTTTTTGCTGAATTGCTGAATAAAGTCGTTCATCAATCTGTAAGAAAAAATAAGAACTAACACCTTTCTGCTTCCACAAGAACAAATACGAATGCCGACATTAAACCGTAAAATCATTCTGAAGTGAAGCACTGATTAATAAATCAACAATAAGAAGAAAAAACACGCACATTTCTAGCTTTTGGAAGGGAAAAAAAAAAGCAAAAAGCGCGTGCTTCACCTGAAAAACACTCATTTTAAAACCACGAATCTAATGCATTTCGTGCTCGATGTGCCTGTTTTTATTTCTGAAAACCTACAGAACCCAAGAAGACCGTACGGAGGGAGGGAAGGCAGGAAAAGTGTCTACCTCTCTGGCATAGAATTTCCTTCCCCGATTCTCGCAAGTTCGAAAGAGCGTGATCTCTGGTGAAACCCAGGTGTGTTCCGAAATGCGCCGAAGAAACCTCTTACGGCGTCTCCAGCGCAGGGAGTAGTAAAAAACAGAGGAAAGCGATATTAAAAAAAAAAGAAAAGAAAAATCTTTCTCTTTCTCATTCCCCCTCCAGCAAAAGATGTTCCTAACGGCTCTCCTCTTTCAGTAATGGCTGAAGGAGGAGGACACGTTTCTCAGGCTTTTCTTTGCCCTTCACATTCTCCATTTCCAAGGTTACTAAAGACGATCCTCAACAACTCGCAGAACCTTTCCAGCGCACTCCTTTTCATTGAGTTAATACAATCACAGGAACAGATTGCAAGCAACCTTACGTCACTGGAGAAAAGCAATATCAAAAATCTGCAAGTTGCATCCTTTCGATAGCACATAAAATCTGAAAATGCCAGCAAATAATTAACGTCTAATCCGATACTCGTATATCCGTTTAGTTTGAAAAGTAATAAGACACGAACGTTTAAAAAATGGCATGTTAGCCCCCTCCCTTTAAAAAAAGAGGAGGCCGCGGTAGCCGAGTGGTATAGGTATCGGATCGTGGCTTGCTTTGTCACGAGTTCGAGCCCAGTACCACTAAAGACCCGCCGTGTAGGGCAGCGATGCACGTTAAATCTGTCGAAAGCTGAAACGTCCTCCCGTTGGTGTGGTGTGGTAGTTAGGAGAGGGGGGTGCCAGCTCAGGTGTCGTCCACGTCACTTGACCATGGTTCAAAATTACGTGGTCCGTCGCCAAAAGCCCTCGTGTAGCTGAACAGTGCGATGTTAATATTCAATCAATTAAAAAAAGAGGAACGATATTCCATAGCAGAGAATGAGACTAGTGAGTGAGTAAATATTAACGTCGCACGAGGGCTTTTGGCGACGGACCACGTAATTTTGAACCATGGTCAAGTGACGTGGACGACACCTGAGCAGGCAGCTCCCTTTCCTAACTACCACACCACACCACCGGGAGGACGTTTCAGCTCTCGACAGATTTAACGAGCATCGCTGCCCTACACGGCGGGTCTTTAGTGGTACTGGGCTCGAACTCATGACATGCCTGCCATGATTCGATACCTTGACCACTGGGCTACCGCAGCCCTGAGAATGAGACTAGGGGTGAAAAGGAACGTTATGTTTTTGATGATTAAGAACTAAAGAAATTATTTTCAGTTTTGTCGGGCAATGTTTACTAACACATGAAAAAAGGATGCTACATGAAGTTCTAAAAGGTTGGATGGTCGAACTACCTACCTAAACCTGTTTGAGGAAAAGTTGTTGATAAAAACACAACTACATAAAATGCAACAACAAAATACACATTCAATGTTGATTTTTTAAATTGATAATAAATAAATAACAGTTTAAAAAACTAAAAAAACACGCTTTTATTGTAGATTGTATTTGTATTAACCATGAACGCTTTCGCTTTAGGGTTGTAACTTAATCTTTCAATCGCCAAATCTGGAAATGGGATCTGGAATTTGTCGCCGAATCTGGAAATGGGAAATCATTTATCCTGATGACCCTGATCAGGACAAAGGAACAAAATTAATTGTAACGCCATCGGACCTGGACAAGTGTGCAAAATTTCGAATTAATCTGGCCTTTTAAAGTGGGTAAAAATCGAGTTCAAAGATTCCGTTACATGCAGGTGAAGCTAATAAAAGCGTGTTAACTGTTGTCTAACATTGCAATTGATATATTGCATACGGAGTGTAACTATGAAACATCAGCATATGGCAGGTAATACAACATATTAATAACAAAGAATATACATTCAATTTATAAAAGAAAAGTAAACATAATATTTATCAGACGCATTAGGAAAAAAAATAGTAAAATATTTCTTTGTATGAGCTGAAAGTACAAGCTAAATTCACTCACTAATTTTATGAATTTGTCATATATAATATCTTAACATACTTTTGTGAGTTGCTGCTTCTTTATGATATTCATTAATCATCCGTGTATATATACGAAAAACTTGAGTTAGTCCATTATTTTTCAAACATTAAACTTTTCTCTGTTCTATTTTTCATATATATGAAAACAAGTTTATAAAAATTCAACTCAGAAAATTTAATTCGAATAAGTTTTTTTCTTTTTTTAAAGCAATTTATTATACTTGATTGATCACAAAAATTCGCAGACAAAACACTCTTTTGTTTAAATTTGAGAAGTCTAGAAATAATGAATAGTGTCTAGGTGAATTTCATATTACTGATTATTCCGAATAAGAAAGATAACATATTTGTTTTCATTTAAACAAATTCTCAACGAAATACTTTTTTTTCAACTCCCTTATGCATTTCAAAACAAAAAAAAAAATAATAATCGCCGTTTTATCAAATAATAAATTATGATATGAATTTAAAACAAAAATTAAGACATGATTCAATAAGGGATACAGTTCGAACAATCTTTTTTAAAATAGAAATCAAATACTAACCAGAAAAGTCGTGATAATTCACTTAATATATTTAACAACGGAAATTCAGTGGCGTAACGTACACCCCGAATTGCTAAGGGTCCCGGATTCTAGGGGGTCAAATGGTTTTACAATTCTCTGTAAGACCCGACTTGGGGCCCAAAACCTGGCTTTGCAGGGGGGGGGGGGGCCTAAATATTCTCCGTTACGCCACTGCTGAAATTATTTCTCAATGAAAGACAACTGAAATTATGTCAGACAACCCTCTTACTAAAATTAATATACAGATTGTATTATAATACAAGTGTATGAACAAGATATAAAATTCATATTTTTCTTCCAATAAAATATCCTATTAAACAAAACGATGAATCGTATAAAATATTTAAAGATGAATCGAAAAAGTCAAAACATTAAAACTAAAAACAACCGAAGATTGATTTCTTTATTTTTTTTTCCCAAAAATTCCTCACAAACATGTTCCGAAATGCAATAAACAAAAATGATAATGAGAAATATCTAAAACAACGATCTCATTGCAAATTTAAATTTAATGCAGAATTTTAATATCTTCCATCTCTAATGTAATTCTCACATAAAGCATTTTAATATCTTCAAACATTCAAAATATTAAAATTTGTAAGACTTCTATTAAAATTTGTAAGACTTCATAAATATTTTGACAATATCTTTCCAAATGTCTATTCTAGTTTACTGGCAGAGTCTGAAATATGGTTCAAAAAGCTTCGTTTTTTTCCGTTTCTGTTATATAGTCGGACCTACATATTACAAGCCTCTATTTTGTGAATCTCTCTCCCAGTGGCGTAACGTACACCCCTGCATTGCGGAGGGCCCAAGATTCCAAGAGGGTCTAAAGCCTATGGTTTTGCAATCCTTTGTAAGATCCTTGGGACCCCAAACCCGACTTTGCAGAGGGGGCCCAAATATTCTTCGTTACGCCCCAGCTATCTCCATTTTACGAACTTTTACCTGGAACCAAGAATTTTTGAAAATGAATCTCTATTTAACGAATTTTACACATAATGAACATTTTTTTCCCCGAGATTTAGCGACATCGTTAAATAGAGATCCGACTGTATTTCTAGGACACCCTGCTTTTCGATTTGGATCTGCCGTTAGTTGCTGTTAACTCATTTTCCTCCAAGATGCTGGGCTTAGAGTAGATTAAATCGAAATCATTTATCCATGTACGAAATATAAAAATTTAAACACTAGATCCAAAACTGCATCTTCAGATATTGAACACCAAAATGTCCTCAAAAAAAGAAGGAGGGAAAAAAAGGGATTTTGTAAAAAAAAAATCCCATTACGATTTTTACATAAAAAGGATTCCGACAATAAACAAATATTTTTTTCATCTAAAATTAACTCTTAAAATGTACTGCAATATTTATAACTCTCATTCAAACTAAAAAATTAAAAATCTCTACTAAAAGAAACAATGGGGAAAGGGGAATTCTTAAAATTTATATATAACAAAAAACCAATAAAAAAGCCCGTCATAAAAATTTTTAAACACCCTAAAACCTTTTTCCTGGATATATACTTGTGCATCTATTTAAAAATTCAAATCAAATATAATGAAAAATATTACTTATTCAAAAAAAAAGAAATAGATAATGATCTTCCCCATTTACAGTTCCCATTCTGCATCGAAAATAGCTTCCCCCTCCCCTGCTAAACAAATCACGTGACATACGGGTTGAGAGAACCTAGTAAGTACTATTCGTGAAAATAGGGGAGACGGGTCGATGTGTGTGTGGATGGATTAGTTATCTTTTTTTTTTCTTTTTTTTTCAAATGTAAAATTTTTTTTATTCATTTGTGAAGGCCTACGAATTTATTGCCTACTTCTATTTGGTCCGTTTTATCTTTTTGGCACCATGCCAATATTCCTGTCTGCCTGACTTAAAATGTATTAAATATCCACAATAAATGGAATAATTTGACAAGAAAAACATTCCAAATCCGGCATTTAAAATTTTATAACTAAGAGATTCAAATTACACAATTTAAAGTATTTTTTAAGAAATACACTTTAGTATCCAAAACTCTAGTATTCACAATGTTTAAATTTCCCTGGCCATCTTCTCAAACAAAAAAGAAAAAGTTAATTATCATAATCCATTATTAATGTCTTTGCAGATTGTCCCAGAATTTAAAATAAAAAATTTAATGTTCCCTCAATAGAATAATTCCAAACCACTTTACATTAAGTTTGAAACAGTACAAATTGCTGAAAAAGTAAATAAAAATTATTTCCTTCGTTAACTATACGAAATTATTCAAATGTCAACCGATATAGATATGCTTATGAACAGAGAAGTATTTTAACAGTGTAATATTTTTAACCATTAAACTAATTAACTTTAAAAAAAATCCAAAAATGTTTACAGTACTGAATTGAACACATTCATTCAAAATGCATGTTTATAAATACAAGTTTTAAGCCAATAATAATAATAAACCTTCACACACAAACAGAGGCTATAAACTCAAAAGAAATACAAATTAAATAATAAGTTGCTTTAAATCAAAATTATATGCAAGTATCTTTTTTTTTCCCTCAATTTTTTCAACATAGATTGAGAAATTTTTTAACAATGATAGGTTCTTTATAACCTGGCTATAATTAAAATATTAATTAGTGTGTGTGTGTGTGCATAGTTAATTTTTTTGACCTTCCATTAATACTAATTCAAGAACAAGACACAAACTACTTCCTAATACAACTGTAGAATATTAACTGCATATGTTCAGGTGGTTTTTAAAGACTTTAAGTGTTACAGTTACAGTAGTAGTACTAGTAGTATCAAACAATTGAAGCTATCACTTTTCAAGTGTTACAAAATCTATACCACACAATTGAGTATTGTTTCAACATCTGGCTCATCACCAGGTACTTAGTTGTGAAGCTGCAATGGATGGAAACAGTTCAAGAAATGAAAACTTAAATAACTATCTGAAGAATCTATTAAAATGAGATTGTAGATTTAATTTTTTCCCCTGAAAGAATTTTATTAATAGAGTTAACCAACAATTTCCAAACTATACATAATTGCTATAAATATTATGTATATTATAGACAAGATAATGTAGAGAATTCGGCCTTGGATTTAATCATGTAAATGTTGAATACTTACAACTAATAATTAGAGAATGTGAAATGTTGTTTCCTTAATGATTGATAAAAAGTTATATATTTAAGAAACACAAATTAAAATTAAATTCACTTATTTAAGCCTGATGTACCTCAGAAGTTTAAAGTTATTTGTATTTAATACGAATGTAACCACTCTCTAGTCATTAAAAACTACAACTGACAGCCCAAAGCAACAGAAGCGCCCTCTAGCAACCACCCATCTTTAGTAAAGCCCAAGTGATGAAAGAATATGGTTGTTACAAAAATTTGTCCATGTTCTTTGCCCATTATTTTTGTTAAAAAAATATGTTTTCTTTGTGTTGCCTAACTTAAATAAATAAATAATTGTTACACCCAAACAAGACATTATTGTGTGAACCCAACCCCAAAATTACCTTTTTTAGTCCAATGCACTACAGGTACATTTTGCTGAATACATACATATACATTAAGAGTTAAGAATTATCTGAACATACTTTATTTCTATAATTTATTTTAAGAAGTCTTCATGAAACTTTTTCAAAAATAATTTTTAATTCTTTCTGGGAAGTCAAGGCATATCATTATATAAATGTGTACAATTGCATACATGTACATGTTTTAATTTATCTTTTGTAATTTTTTATATAAATCAATTTTTTTTAGGTGACTAAAAAAAGAAAATTTATAATATTCATTTGTAGAATATTGCATTATTTTAATATTTTTATAAATAGTTATGAATTCATAGTGAAAGAGAGAAACTTACTTTTACTAAGAAATGTGATGAAAAAGTTTTTTTTATATCTATAATGCTGTGGAATATATCATATTTACATACTAAATAGCTTAGTCATCAATAATTAAATATTAAATCTATATATAAAAATATATATAGACAATGTAATATGTGTTTATTCATATGAAATAGCAGCTTAATACTGAATAACAAATTATATAAAACAATTTTAAACCTCACTGACTAATTATATCACCTTTAATTATATTATTATAATATAAGTTTCACTCATAATTTATTTAATATAATTACAACTTGAGAAAGAAATTGTATCCTAAGTTTCACTTTAACATTTTATTGTTTTGATGAGTAATTTCTTATCACTTTACTTTTTTTAACTTCTATAAATTAAGTTGTTCAACAAGGTATTGCCAGTATTTCTACAGATCATGCTTTGAAGTAGAAGGACAAGACAAGATACTGTGCCTCAGAAAACACAGATTTGATCAAAAGCTGGTTGTGTGTATAAGCAACATACTTATGTCCAAAAAGATATACTGCTTACGAGATCAATCATCAACTTTCATTTGTAAAATACATATTAAAATTCCCCGTCAAAAATATATTCATTCAAATAAATTAATATCTAATAGATATTATTATTTTAATAATAAAAATGCATTATCTGAACTGAACTCCAAGGGCCAAGGCCTACTGTGCCTATCTCAGTTTACGCGACCTTAGGCGCTGGAGTGCATGTGCAGTTGTTTCGGTCAAGTGGTCAGTCTGATGCGAAACCCCAGTGTTCAGTTCCCAAGAAAACTTGGTACTCATTTATCGACCCACTGAAGGGATGAAAGGCTGAGTCAACCTTGCCCAGCCCATTATCTATACCAAGATATAAATAAATCAAAAAATAAATCAAGTATTTACTTTAAAAAAAATACTTCTCAAAATCCCATAGCAGATTTTTATGAAATTCTATTTTAGATAACAGCAATTTATATGCAGTTATCAACAAAAATATATAGGAGGGAGGAATTCTAATTAATAAAATTTTAAAATATCAAAATATAGGGTACTATTTTTTATCAGAATAACAAGACCAGCAATTGAATAACTGTGATAGTAAGAACTCTATTGTTTGATTATTTTCATGCCTTTTTAAATCTAATTTGATGAAGTCAAACAAAGGGGGAAAAGCTAATCTTTGTTATTTTTAATTTTCCTTTATTCAAGGGTTTCAATAATTTACACAAGACTCATGTGATGGCTTAAAAAACATCATCAATCAAATTGTTATTCTTTCTATTAATGACAAATAATGAGTTCTGTTTTCTAGAATAAGATCTACGTAGAATAGTAACAAAAAAGTGATTTAAATATAAGAAATGGATACTTGAACATATGTACATAAACATACTTATATTTGTTTTTCTTTACATTTATTAATTAATGAATTCTTAACAGATCAGGATAAAAAGGAATAATTAAAGTCAAATTCTGATTTTGATAACAGAATGCGAATTTTATTAACAGAATACAACAGAATAAGCCCTATTTTAAAGATCAGCTGCATTCCTATTTTTAAAAGAAGGAACAATAAATTATCACATAATTTAACTATGATGAATTTTTGAATATGTATTGTACATTTATATAATTTTTTGTGATTTTTAAATATAATAAGCCACTTCCCTACCTCTTTCCAATTGGAAACTCTTTGATAGGTTTACTAAATCTTCCTTTAGTATAAATAAACAGTTAAATATCTTAATCATTTATATTTATTCCCAAATATATTTTAAAAATATCTACAACATTTCATTGAGATTCTTAAAACATTTTCTGAAAATAAAAGGTTGTTGTATTATAATATAGTTTATTATTATTTTTTTAGCTTGATATGTTATAAAACTGATTCAATGGGTTCATTAAATATATTTTTAATAGTTTTAGAACAAGAAAAATATGCAATTCACAAATCACTGTTCTTTCTGTTTCTTTTAAGTATCTTGCACTTGTTTAGCAGGAAAAAAATTGACAAATTTGTCCTAATAAAATATAATAAAGTAATACTACACACCACATCTGTTTTTTCCTTGAATAAAATTGTATTTAAGAACTAGTCAGTAATAAATCAAAGTTGTATACTCTTAATATTTACAATGAATACATATACTGTTATTAGCTGGAGTACATGTTCTACCGCACACAGGTAAATTTTCATCAGATGTGAACACATACATTATATCATAAATACAAAATAAAGATACAATTTGGCAATGTAATTTGGCAACACTTCAATATGTTACACACATGTTTTCTATTTTTCAAACTAGAAATAAAATTAAAATAATCTCATGCTGAAAGTAAAACATAGTATAATGTGTTTAACATTGAAGAATAACTACAGTACTAATAACTTACTGTAGTTATTATTTTAATAGCTGTAGAGTAGAAAAACTGGTTCTACCTAATACAATCTAATCTAATTATTGTTTTTCATGTATTTTATTCAGCAAAATTATCTCAAGACTTCTTTAAAAATCTAGCTGTAGTATAATTTCATGTTCAAACTTACATGAGTTTAACTTCTTTTTCAATTTTTTATTTTATATTTCATTTCCTACCTGCATAAAGAAAAATTAATCCAAAGGGTATAAACATGTTATTAAATTACTGCTTCCCAAAATATTGTTTTCTAAGTTAGGAGACTTTCAGATCTATTTTTATAGTCATGGAAGATTTAGTTCTTGCTAAATTATTTTTAAAATTTCTTTAATAATGTGAAAATATTGAATAGCATTATACACAAGATCAATCTTGCATGACATAAACCAAAGTCAAATCTACATAGTTTTGTATGCATGGAATTTTTTTTTTAAATAAAAACTATGTTAAATTAAAAAATACACTTTGACAACCACAAAAATGAATTTAAAACATTTAAAATTTAAGTTCTAAAATTGTTTATATGAAGCATTCAAGCAATTTTACTGATTTTTATCATTCTTTTTATTTTACCTTTACTAAACCAAGGTATAGAATGAGCTAAGCCTATTTCAACCCAAACGAAAACTACTAGAAAATGGGATTACTAGAATCAATAATATTTATCTGAAATTCTAATTATACATATCAACATAATAATAATAATTAATAATAAAATTTGAAACTGTCAATTTTAAAAGCTTATAAACACATTTCATTGTTTGAACATGACAGATCTTAAAATGGATTAAAATATTGTTATAATTCAAGTATGTGCATCGGAATGTATTAAATGACAAGACACCAATTTTGGTTAATTTTTCAACAATGCATTTAAAAAGTCTGGAATTACGGAATTCATACTGGCAAGAGAGCACTAAAATGTTTACAGTCAGACTTGCTATGCACAAAGAACCTAGATACTACTTCCTGCAAAGAACGACAATACAATATTCTAAAGAAATACAAATTAAATGATATTAGATCATTCACTAAAATCAATGGATTTTCACGTAAGTTTTTTAATTATTTTAAATGAAGAAATTCCAAACCATACTCAGAAGTGCAAACATTCAAGTTTGATAGACCAGTAAAATCAAATAAAATTCCAAAATGTATCTCAGCTAATATAAGGGATTATTGGTATAAGGTATAAATTTGAAGATTATAAAGCAGATTTACAATTATTATATGATCTTCAAGTTAAAGGAAGTCCCGGTAACGCATCCAACAAATATGGCGTCCAGCTTGAAGATCATTAAATGGACGTTGATTTTTATTCACCCTTGTTTTGATCTTTATCAGAAATACTCGATAAGATTACAAAAAAAATTCATTTAAATCAAGATTTTGGAAAAATTAAAAAGGAGGAAAAAAACAGACTGAAAAGTTACATTTCCAAAAGGCTTCTCAGTGATGTCGGTTTTTTATTACAAGAGTGCTCGACTTTATAAAAGTAATACTATACAAAAAATTCAGCATGGAAATAAATCATGGATACATATAATAGTCTTTAATTAATATTAATAAATAAATGCATTTATTTCCTCACCTCTACAACCTGGCGATGGAGTAGACTGGGATTCAGGCGATATCCTATTGTCAGGCGACAGCCTTGTTTTGACTTTGGTTCCATCGCTTGACCAGCTGACCGGTGGTGAATTAGAAGGGCTACTCTTAAGACATCTTGTAGGACTACAAGTCTGCATCAAAGACAATGGAACTATAGCCCTGATAGGACCCTGCTTTGTGGCTGTACCACCGGGTGAAACGTTTTTTCGCACTCGCTGCGATTGTTGGCCCGACATTTTTTCTTTTTTTTAATTTTTTATTTATAAAAGCTCTTGCATTCGTTATGAGAAGATCCTAAATTTATAACTGTACTATCCAGAATTCAACATTGACGATTAAAATGTCCCTAATGCGATGCTTAGAGAACATAGTCTCTTGGAGATCTCCAATACTCTCTCTCTCGCCGTCAACATTCACCGCTCCGTCTATCAAAATCGTGCGTGAGGAGCAACATACAACATCTATAGATAGATGTAGTAGAAAATGTAGGGTTGCTTTACTCTGCCTTGCGCTCTAGAGTTTTTGCGCACAAACATTCGCCAGCTTGCATAAGAAGGTAGCCAAATCACGCCAAATAATTTTCAATACTGCTTGGTGAACAGGGAAGCTTATTTCATTAATGAATTCCATTGTGAAAAATTGAAAGAGAATTGCATTTTCGAATAGTTTGAAAAGATAAAAATCATAGTACTTCTTAAAGAATGGTTTTACGAAATATTCGTTGCTCTTTTTGTTAAATACCGAAAGAGTTCTGCTCAAATTTATCATTGATGCTCTAATTTGTGTCAGCAGAAATTTGTTGAATGAATTGTTTATTTACGTATGCAGTGTGTATATTAATTGTTTACCATGCGCCGTTTTAATTTATTTAGGTTCTTCAGAGCAATTTGTTATTCCACATAGGATTTGTATTATTCAATAAGAAAAATATCACAAGTGTATAAAACAAATTTTTATAATCTTTTACAAAAGCACTGAAGTTTTAAATTTTAGTGAGTATATTATTTTAAATAATTGTAGAATTTCAATTTTAAGTAAACAATCCAAATTAGGGTTAACTAGTATGTTAAGATTGCCGCGTAACTGAAATTCTGTAATTTTAAAGTTCTGCTTTGATACATTAGTGGGGGGTTTTTTTCCCCTGTAAAAAATAATTTTCATTCTTTAAATTATGTAATCTAATTCAATAATACCTTTTATAAACAATTTAATTTTAATATTGTAAGAATACATTATTATTTAATTTCTTTAATAAGATTCATGTATCTTCTATGTAATAATATTCTTCTCTTCAAACAATGTATAACAAATGTGGAATACTGAAAAAAATTAACAATTTTAAAATTAAAAACACTTTTTCACGCTGATGTTAATACTAGAATAAATTTAATTCTTATTTTAATGCTCAAAATATAACTACTAATAAATTTTAAGTCAAAATTTTGATGACGTAATCTTACTTTATTATAAAATTTAAACAAAAGATGTGCATCATAAGGTTATAAATTATGAAAATGTATTTTAGTAATGCATTCATATGCTAAAAATATTTAATTTTTTATATTTCTTTGAAGGTGCTTTTTCTCTTTTGATGCTTTTTTTGTGACTCAAGAAAAAAAATAAAGAAGCATATTCCATTGTGTTTAAATTTACAGTTTTTATGGCATTGTGTTTATGACACTTCTATGTCAAATAAAGAAGTGTTACGGAGTTTTACAAATCTCCGAACTACAATTTCTCGAAAAATTTTGTTAGTTAGGTTTTATTCACCTCTAAAAAGTTCAACCACTCTACTGCAATTTTTTTTTTCCCTAATACCAAGAATTCGAATTTTCTTATCCCTGCTTTCAAAGAACAATATGTGAAATCGTAGAATTTACAGGATAAAAAAGCTTTTAATTCATCAACTTTGCATAAATTATGTCCCAAATTTCTTTCCGTTTAAGCTCAAACAATATTTAAAGAAATAGTATTCTCACAGACCATTTTTCGTTTTAATTCAACTTTTCTTCTTAAATAAATTTTAAAAAATCACATTCGCCTTTTGTGTGTGTGTTTTAATCATTTTTCAGAAGTTTCCTTTCCGTTTTAACGTTTACACTCATTTAATTGTTCTGAAGCAAATTATATTTCTGAAAAATAATGAATCGATTATTGATATTCATTTATTTAACGTAATTATACTCTTTTTAGAATATTATGCATCCTCGTCGCTTGGCCGTGGCTCAAAATTAAGAGACGCTTTGACAATAATTTTCAAGTTGCTTCTAAACTTGAAAATAATAAACAATCAATTAATCAACAATGAATAGATTGATTTAATATTTCCCTAATCCATTTTTTTTTTCAAAAAAAAGTTATAAGCATTTGTAACAAAGATAAACTTCCATTTATTAAAAAATACTTCACAGCAGAAGTCTTCAGACATTTTTGACTCACGAAACCCTTGGAACTATAAGGTGTTTTTTGGGAACCCCTTTCGCGAGACTCCCTTAGAACTATTTATCTTAAAATAATATTTAAAATAGATCAACATGTTGTAAGTACTTTGTGTAAAGACAATATAAAAAATATTGTATTTGTTATTAATTCTTTTTTTTGTAATTTTAATACAATTTCATAAATTAATAATATTAATTTATGATTCAAGTGTCACCTACCCATGTATTTAGTAATTGGCATATATGCTGGCATTTTTTTCACACAAATTGTCGAAGTCTAGATCAATTGAAACTTTCTGCAGTCGCATTTCATATTCTGCTTTTAATTTGTTTTTATATTTAGTTTTTGTAATCACTCACATTGAGAAATATTTTTCACTAGAAATATTTCGTTCTGAATGGTATTAAAATGTTTATAGCTGTGTGAGAAATCCTGTGTATTTTACATTAATTTGCAACCTAAAATTTAGGAGCTGATCTTACTCAGAGTTAGATTTTAAAGTCGAATCTGTTGAAATGTCGATACGTTGTTCTCTTTCTTTCATTAAGGTATCCGACTACGTTCGGAGCCGTGATTTTAAAAAAACGCATAAATGGATAATTTTCATGACATTTAGTGTCACTTAGATTAGAATACATGTATAAAATTGTTTTAAGGACATTTTGACAAAAAAAATTATTTAAATACAATATTTTGGCAAAAAATTAACTTAGAGTAATCTTTCTTCAAAATATTCTCCTTTTGTGAAAAATGCTTCTATTATTATAATGTTTTGTCTGGATATAGCTCAGACCTCTTTACAGAGGCTCAACTAGAACTTTTGAAAAATTCACATTATTTTTTGGATTTACCACCAACTGAAATAATTATCGGCGTTTTTTTCTTAAAATTGCTCCCCTCCGTTGTCGTAAAATATGGATAAACCCACTTTTAAGTTATATATTTCAAAAATTCTAGTTGAGCCTCTATAGAGAGGTCTGAGCTGTATACAGGCAAAACATTATTATAATAGAAGCATTTTTCTCAAAAGGAGGACATTTTGAAAAAAGATTATTCTAAGTTAATTTTTTGCCAAAATATTGTATTTAAATAAATTTTTTTTTGTCAAAATGTCCTTAAAACATTTTTATACATGTATTCTAATCTAAGTGACACTAAATATCATGAAAATTATCCATTTATGCGATTTGCAAATTCACGTTTCCGAACGTAGTCAGATACCTTAAAGGTGTTTGTTTTTTCACAAATGGGGGGAAAAAAGGACTATTTTCCTTTAGAAAACTATTTAGTCTTGCAAAACATTGTAATAACAAGTTTAAAATTATTTCGTAGTACCCGGGATAGTAAACAATAGAATATTAACAATCTAGTAGGAAGTATATATAAAGAGAAAAAAATGTTTTAATATTGTTTATTTTTTTTTATTAAAAAAAGTATTACAAAATATAAAGTTATTATGTAAATAAAGTTTTCAGTTTCAATGACTGAGATGAGCTTTAAATACTTGTGGTCTTGCAAGCTTCATTGAGAATGTAGACACATTGCGCGCAAACACATTTATAATTTCCCTTTCGACATTTTTATAGTGCCTCGTGGAGTCCCAGGATTCAACGGAGCACAGTTTGAAGACCACTGCATTACAGATATAATAGAATTCCATTTCCACTTAAGAGCTAATTTTACCTCTGTTCGAAACCGAATTCAGTGAGACTCCCATCATGAGTGACCCCATTTTTGTCCTAAAATTAGGAAGAGAACATTATTTTTCAAAATTCTGAATCAGGTTAAACATTTTGTCTTTTTCTTTTCCTCCTTGGCAGGTGAAAACATTTTGAATTTATACTAAATAAACTTTTGGAACTTTTTCACGAAAAAGATTTTTAAAATGAATTAAAAAATATATCTCTAAAGAAAGGATTACAGTCACTAAGGTATCCGACTACGTTCGGAACCGTGATTTTAAAAAAGCGCATAAATGGATAATTTTCAGGATATTTAGTGTCACTTAGATTAGAATACATGTATAAAATTGTTTTAGGGACATTTTGACAGCAAAAAAATTATTTAAATACAATATTTTGGTAAAAAATTAACTTATAATAACCTTTTTTCAAAATGCACTCCTTTTGTGAAAAATGCTTCTATTATAATAATATTTTACCTGTATATAAGTCAGACCTCTGTACAGAGGCTCAACTATGAGTTTTGAAAAATTCACATTATTTTCAGAGTTACAACCCATTGAAATAATTATCGGCGTTTTTTTCTTAAAATTTCTCCCCTCTGTTGTCGTAAAACATGGATGAACTCACTTCTAAATTATATATTTCAAAAATTCTAGTTGAGCCTCTGTACAGTGGTCTGAGCTATATACACTCAAAATATTATTGTAGTAGAAGCATTTTCACAAAAGAAGAATATTTTGAAGATTGGTCATTCTATGCTCATTTTTTGTCAAAATATTGTATATAAACAATTATTTATTGTAATACTATTCTTAAAACAATTTTATATACATTTTCTAATCTAAGTGACACTAAATATCATAAATATTATCCATTTATACGCTTTTGCAAAATCACGGCTCCGAACGTAGTCGGATACCTTAACGAACTAAATTCATGATGTCCACGTGATAAATGCAATCACATGTTCTCCATTGAATTCAAAACAGGCATTAGATTTGTACTTGTTGTTCTACTTGTAAAACTTAGGTCAAATTTTTTTCAAATTTAATAATGGGTAAAAATGTTCAAATATAAAGATTCTTTCAAATGTTTTGTAAATTTTAAAAGAAAAAAAAACTATAATACAAGTGTACGCATTTTGTTTAATTACGGGTGCTATTGTTATTGATAAATATGTACTTTATAAACGAAATTTTCTGTAAAAAGCAAAAGTTGGCAACGGCAAAGCCTATGAACTGATTGGCTGGGAACACATGATTGCATTCATCTTGTAACTATGACGTTACATGAATTTATGAACTGATTGGTTGGTAACACGTGATTACAGTTATCATGTGATTATGACGTAACACGTTAGCCCATTAAGAGACATAAACAGTTCTTTTTAAAGAATAAATCTTTCTCATACAACACTTATTAACAATTTTTTTTTTTTTTTTTACAGATTTTTAACTGATTCTGAAAAGAAATCTTTATCATTTTTCCATCCTTCATAATTTTCGCTGTAAAATCAACTTAAATATTAATTATAAACACGCCTCCTCAAAAAATTTAGAGAAAATATTTTTTTTTAAAAAAAGGAATCATAGTTTTTTTTAATTATTTTTTTAAAATAATAATATACTCATAAGTATTCAATATTCAAAATGTCTTTTCATAAATTTTTGTGTTTAATAAATTAAACATAAAAATTTTGATTCATTACTGAACCAGTAATAACCAGCGAAAAAATTTATTTATAACAAAAACAAAAAAAACTAGTGTCTTGGAATTAGAAAATAAATCAGAATATTTTTTTTAAGGTGGAAACTGATATAAATGTTTGGCGAATTGATAATTTTACGCGATTTAAAAAGACTTCTCTAATAAAAGTTCAAAAAAAAAAATATTAAAATCGATATTTTTTTGGAAGTCAAGAAAATTATTCCAAAATAAAAAGACAAGGTTGTTTTCCGGCATAGATTTTGTTATTTTGTTCTTGATTAAAGATATTTTTCGTATTTGTTTGGAATGTATCTTAAATTTATTTCGTTTTGCCTTAAACATTTTCTTGGACAGAAATTTTGCTTCTTTTTTTACACAATGTGTAATAAATATTTTTAAATAAGAAAGAAAAAAATTTCAAGTAAATACGTTATCGTTGAGTATTCTCAGCTTTAGTTCATAAATGAAGGAAGCTTATATATATATATATATATATATATATGGGGTTTTACAATATAACAACTCTTAATAAAGATAATTTTTATCGTTCTTCCTTTTCGTAAATAAAACAACTTTCCAATGAAAACAACAAAAATAGGATTTAATTTTCTGATATCAGCTACAAAATCAGATTAGGAATGCCATTTAGTGTTTGTCACCAAAACACTTCGTGGAATGATTTCGTTCTTGAAACAAGTGTAAGGACAACATAAATTTTATATGTTTAAAGTAAATGAGAGTGTGTGATTATTTAATTATTCCTGAATATTTACTTTACCGTATTAAAATGCTTATACAAGAAAGACCAATATTAAATGCAAACATTGAACACAAGAGTCAAATACCATGTGCAGACAAACTAATTGACATTTCCAATGTTCCATTTTTATTTATTCGATTTTTATTTAATTCTTAAAAAAAACAACGTATATCAGTTATCAAAAGAAAACATTTTTAATGTTAATTATGAAGGGAATACGAAATATTACAAAGGCAAGTTTTCTTGTAAAATAGCGATACCTCACTTCTTCAAAAAAAAATACATATATATATACTTTTCTAATATATTATTAGAAAAAAAATCGTAATGCTTTTCATCTATCAAAAAACTTAATAGTTCATAACTATTATAATATTCAGAAAGATATAAAAGGAAAAACCGCGAAAATCGAATGCTTTAGAATTTATTTTTAACAGACTCAGCTTTTTTAATGGGCTAAATTCACTTGCGGTCGCGTGAAAACTACAATCATGTGTTTCTTACCAAAACTTTATAAATTCATGTGATATCATAATCACATGAGCTTCGCTATTGCCAACTTTTTCTTTTTACAGAAACTTTCTTTTAAATATTAGATTTTTGTTAACAGAGAAATAGCGCACACAGAAAGCAAAATGCACTAGATTTAAAATTACACGCATAATATAAAGATTTTTTTTTTTTTTTTCTTCTTTTTTTTTACTCTGAAAAGCTTTCTGAAGAACCTTAATACTTGAATTTCTTTACCAAATTATCAAATATGAAATTTTATTTACATTTTAGATTTTGAACATCAAGTATAAGTCTATTGCCCATTTTGAATTCAATATAGATTGACTACGAGATTGTATATATCATGTCACGTCATGAATTTAGCCTACTGATACAATCAAAATCTTTTTTTTTTTTTAATTATTCTGATAAATAAAAAAAAAAAAAAAACATTTGGGGCTTTACTTTCAATTAGTTTATGTTATTAACCAGTTTATTTATTTTTTTAAAAAAAATTAGTAATTTCGAAAACAAAAGCCGAGGAACAAAAATTATTAGATCGAACGAACGAGATACGAAAGAAAGAATTCTTTTTTTTCCTCTCATGTCAGTTTTGGCGCCATAAGGCGAAAACAGGTTCTACAACTGCCGGACCGTGGATCACTACTTCCAACAAGATAGGAAGGTGAGGGTCAAAGTAGTAGAGTACTACTACGAAACCACCCCTGTCCTCCACCCCCGAAAAGGACTTTCGCATTAAACAGCATTGTTGCAAACGAGAGGATTCGAAACGCAAGAAACTACGGTCGATGATCTTCGATGACCATTGTGTTCTTGGTCGTTTGCAAGAAGGGGAGGAGGGAAGGGATGTTCCTATTTTCTGCTCACGTTCCAAAGTGCCTGGGGAGGGGATGAAAGGGGTGAACGGATCGATTCGGATGAATTTGCGCAGAGACCGAAACATCCACCCCTTTGCCTAGGATGTCCACTCCATCCGTTCGGACTTTTCGGACTGGCGCACGAATGGCTAATCCCCCCTCTTCCCAATCTGGGCGTTCATTAAATCAGCGGAGGCATGCTTATTAGTATGCATGGAAGGACCTTCGAGTCAAAGGAAGAAAAATAATGGGGTAAAAGCATTGGGCTCTCTCTTTGTGTGTTTGGATGAATCGGATTGAAATTTTATGGAATGGCGAGATTTGTTTGGTTTGGAATTGGATAATGCAATAATTCCTTTTGACTTTTTTTCCCCCCTTTCTTTCTTTTTCTTATCTATTCAGTCACTGTTGATCATTAACCTTTTCGGTTTGACCTTTTACCATCGCTGCTGTATTTTGTTCAATAAAAGTTTT
>BMAV01012620.1:208234-224610 GCA_019973955.1 Trichonephila inaurata madagascariensis
TGTGTGTGTGGCCGCGGTAGCCGAGTGGTATAGGTATCGGACCGTGGCTTGCCTTGTCATGAGTTCGAGCCCAGTAACGTCCTCCCGTTGGTGTGGTGTGGTAGTTAGGAGAGGGGGGTGCCAGCTCAGGTGTCGTCCACGTCACTTGACCATGGTTCAAAATTACGTGGTCCGTCGCCAAAAGCCCTCGTATAGCTGAACAGTGCGACGTTAATATTCAATCAATCAATCACATATATATAAATCTACAATGTATATGCCTGTTACCTGTTCTTGTTTTAAAATAAATCCTTTTTGATAATAGAAATGTCCTTTAGATTAAAACAGATTTATATTTTATCAAACAGTTACATTCAGTAGCGCACACAGGAATTTTTCAAGGGGGGTGTCCAGGGTTGAAAGTCCACCATTCTTATATCATGATTCTTTTGTTGATTTTGTCGATTTTCGGGAATAAAAAACAGTAAAAACTAATACTTGAATAAATATATATATAAAAAAATTAGCATTAATTAATAAATTAATCATTAATAACAAATATTTAATTAAATTTTACGTACTATATACTTAGAATTATAATCAATCGGAAAAAAAATCAAGGGCTTTGGGAGGGGTCCGGACCCCTAGGACACCCCCCTTGTGTGCGCCACTGGTTACATTTGATTTTTCTATATTAAATTCCTTTTTTAATAAATTCCGAATTGCATTACGCATATCCTTTACTATGAATGGTACATGATTCTCCGTGTGTGTGTGCAACTTTTATTTCTCCTCTACCTTTTCTGTTTGGAGTGCCCAAAAAGCAAGAGGCAGTCAGAGATGTTTTTTAAAGTTTAAAAAAATATATTTAGAATGGTTAAGATAAAGGGCAACGATACTTAATCGTTTGCGACTGACAGCACTATCAAATTTCAACAATGAGTAACGAAATATTAATTCAAAAGGAACTCCGTAATTTTCAAGAAAATGGCAACCGTAATATTTTAAACATTATTTGATCATTGCATTATTATATTGTGTATAAACATTATTATATTATCTATGTCTGTATATATGAAAAATATTGAAAAGTTCTGTTTTAAACTTTCACTCAATAGATGTTTTTTTGTTTCCAAATCTGATATAAAGGTACATAATTTAATGTGCGGCCCGCGAGATTGTAATGTTTTTTCGAAGTGGCCCGCTAGGTCATTTGGAGTGGAGACCCCTGAGCTACACGAGGGCTTTTGGCGACGGACCACGTAATTTTGAACCATGGTCAAGTGACGTGAACGACACCTGAACTGGCACTTCTATCAAAGCGGTAAAGAGATAAGGCTCATCTGTGTTCGCTAACTAAAAAAAAAAAGCTTTTGTTCTATTTAATACATGGCTGTGTTACACATGTATGGAAAGGAGGATCTGCAATTGTGAGGGAAAAATGCCAGGAATTGTGTACTATGCGTCGGAGTGACATGTCGATTTATGGCCGACATGAGGTGACAAGGTATGGTCGTAGGCCAGATGAGACTTTGTACCGGAGAGATATGTGGGACTAAATCTGGAGATGCCGTATTCAAGTCCATGTTCATTCTAATCAGGATTTGAGGGAGGAAGGGATTAAAGAATCCCACCCAAGGTTTAAAGAGACCAGAGTAGGCTCTAGTAGTTTTGCCACCCCGGATAAAAATGGAAAATCCCCCTCCCCTCTCTCCAAAGCAAAAAATTATAATTAAAAAAAAGAAGAATTGTTCACATATATGGAGAGATAATTCTTGAGAACAGAAAGGCAGCATAACAATGTATATATTAAGGTGTGTGTGTGTACTATTTTAAGTCTTAAAAAATACAAAATAATTCGAAATTAAGGATATAATTTCTTGTTATTTCAAACGAGTGAAATGTAACAGAAGGTATCACCCATTTCAGCAGGCCAATTTCTTCGAAAAAGAGTCTGTTTATGGTGGATCTTAAGCGTTTATTTTCACTTTTTGTAACTACACTCAAGACTAAAATAAAACATTTTCTGTGGCTTTCTGTCTACCAAAACTTCTTATTACCCCTGTCCTGTTTTGGATAGCTGACACTGAAAGGAATGTCCATTGTGACTTCTCTCCGGGATGGGGAGAAAGTTACTTGTGAAAGAAATGTAAACATATCAAATTTCATGATTTAACACATACTCCCGCATCGAACCCTTCAAGTTTCAACATAAAAGAAAACACATTGTATGTATAGAGTTCAAAATAAGGAGATAAGATACGTAAAATTAAATACCAAATTCACACCCCAATAATATTTCTGAAATTATATTAAATTTGATCCAATGCCGCCCTTAAAATTTGCCACCCCGGGCAGGGGTCCGGCCCTAGAGACGCCCCTGAAGAGACGAATGGGAAAGGAAAGGAGGGATCCGCGCGAGCAGATAAATTTGAAACAGCTCTACGAGAATGATGCAAAGAAAAAAAGTAAAACCTTCTAGGCTATTTTGGCTGATCTCGGGCTTTACGAGATTCGGTGATGAGCCTACACAACAAAGTATCCGATAATCATACGTGTAAATTTGTTTACCAATAGATACGATATAGTAGTCACATAAGTTAACTTACGATTAAAAATTGTAAATAAAAAAAGTAATTTTACTGAAGCTGTGTGTTTGTTCCATCTCACTACCTAAAGAAATTTAGTAAACTTGGAGTCACTACGTTACAGCTTAAACTTGGTACAAGTCCAGAATTTTTTTTTTTATATATATATTGATTTAGACGTAAAATACACTTAAAATTTCAGCGAAATCTGAAGATTTGCTTAGCAGGTTACCAAGAATTATATATAAAGAGCTTTCAAAACTTTAAAAGACAAAAATAAATCAATAGCAGAATTATTCGACGGCGCCTCCAAAGCAAATACCGCAAAATGTTTCGGTAAGTGGTCCATCTAGAAACTTCCTTATATTGTTTGAATATTCCATGGGATTAAAGAATAATGTATATGGTAGGTCTTTCTAGTGAGAACAATAATTTTGATTCAGCTAGCGGTAAAAAATCGCGTACATTGACAACAAACAGCACAGAATAATTAATTATAACACTATACTTATAGTATTTTTTTAAATTTAAAATTTAGTTATTTTATTCTTAATTTTATTAATTTTTTGAAAATGCTGATTGTGTAAATATTAAATATATAAATACATATGGTCGCATATAAAAACGTTAATACATAACAGGTTTTAACGGTTTTACGAATTGAATAGCGTCCTTCATTTTGAACGTATATCTTACACACGCGGTTTTCACAGATAACTTTGTTTTCCCTTCTCACTGTACAAATCATCTTTTTTTTGCACGGTTTTTCCAGGTTCGTAACTACCATGTGAAAAATTTTGAGGATATTGTATTACTGCTTTAATGTGTACAACTATGACGGAAATAATAAATCCATTATCCAATAATTTGTAACTGACAATAGTGATAATGTTACGGAGCTAAATATCTCTTTCGAAGAAATTAATAATCCAAGTTCTCTCATCCTACAGTCTTTGCTAATAAATACTCGATTGATTTTAAGTAATCCTTTCAAGCTTGCCTATTTATACTCGGATCCCATAACAGTTAAACTTCTACACCATTTAGTCCCCTTATGTCCTTTTAACTTACACTATAAGCTAATCAGTTAACGTCATGACTCCTGTATTAATACTCTTCCACTTTTCAAGTTCAGTGACTCAATGTTGTTCTCAGTGGCGTAACGGAGAACATTTAGGTCCCCTCCCCCTGAAGTCGAGTTTTGGGCCCCCAAGTTGAACTTTACAAAGGGTACTACTTGGCAGCAGTCAGGCTTCGGGCCCCCTAGAACCCTACCCCCCGTGATGCGGGGGTGTACTTTACGACACTTGGTTGTTCTGAATATTTTTAGTATTTGTCGAATGTTGCGACTTTCTTGTTATCTGTGGTAAGTGAAAAATTGCCGAATAGACTGGTAACGAATGCTTCTTTTCACAAGTGCACTGGCGTAGTTAATCATCCCAAGTGAGCCCTGTATCAAAATTCTTTGAGGGGCCCTTTTTTTCGGAAAATACATAACAATGATTGCATTAACAAAATTTCTTTGAAAGTGTCAAAATGTTATACGTGTTGGGGCAGTTATGTACACAACGCCGAAGGGGCATACAAACCCCCATAGATCAACAAATTTTTAATTTTTACCCTACAGAATACTTCTCGGCATCTTCGTCTAAGTGTTTTTTTAAAATGTAACTCCTCCCCCCCCAGAAGAGAGGTCTGAGTACGCCACTGTGTGTGTTTGGGAGCCCTGTATCACTAACCTACGACCCTGCACAAGTGAAACTTTTCATGGTAAAGCACGAGGAAAACATGAAGAAAAAAAAGACACAGTAGGTTTGAAAATCTTAGACTTTGGACAAAACAAAGCCAGTGATACTGAACCCCCAAATGTCCTATCACAGTCTACTAATATATACAAAGAATTTCACTAGAAATAAGAACAGCTTCAGTTTCAAATGAAGATTTTCGGTGTTATTTCTAATATTAAGAATCAAAAGGATACAGCTCTTCACTATTAAAAACATACAGAGCACAATCCTCTCTTTCCAGTAGCAACTCTGTAACCAATCAACAGCAGACCTTCCATGATTCCACGCAACTCAAAACCCCCACCGGAAGTTTCCTAAATACTTACTTCCAGGGACGTCTTAAGACATGAGCTAACTCTGGGCCTCGTCTCGTTCTCTACTCTTCCAAGTTAAGAACGGTGAAGTTATTTCCAGTTGTATTCTTCAAAAAAATTAGGAATTTCAAACGATATGTTAACTGGCTACATGTAATGACCGTCGTCCCTATATAGTCCAAGGCCTACCATCATACACCAACATTACTCATTCAATCAAAAGGCGACAGACAGTCAGTCGAGCCAATTTGAGCGATTGTAAGTCTTATACATTTATTTGTTTCGGGTTTGTACGAGTATCTGACAACGTGTGCTATGCGCTATCTACTTTTATGAGTTATAGGTGGAGCCTATACATTTGTGTAGGGGCCAAGGGCGTACTTTTACGTAGGGACTGAGGGTCTATTTTTGCGTCAGGACCCAGGGCCTCAAGAAGTCTTAGGACGGCTCTGCCTACTTCACCATCCCCAAAAGGGCGAAATCCCTCAACATTCACAACTGTGATTTCAAACCTCTCATAGCCTTCCCTCCAATCATATCACGACTCACCACTGCGTCTCAATCCTAAAAAAAAAAAAAATTAAAAAAAACCAAAAAAACCCTGCAATATTGGAATACATAGACTGAATGCAATTCCTCATTTTGATATCTTGGAGCTGAATGGTATCTTTCAACCTCTCTTCTCTGCAATAACGTAGTGTGTGATCCCAGGTTCACTTAAATTTCTAGGAGGCGAGATGGATCTCGCAGTGTTAGTAAAATTACTTTTTACTTGCAACACATATGACTATCGTATCTACAAGTAAATCACCTTACACATAATAGCTTTCGGATACTTAGTAGTATCTCGACCCACCGGATTTCGGAACGTCCATTATCTACCAAGATTGTCAAGCTGTATTCGCTTTTTCTTTTCGCATATTTCTCGCAAGGCTGTAGTAGGTCTCCTTGGTCACTTTAGAATCCATCTCTAATCCTTCCGGGAGACTCCATGCCTCTTCAAATCCTGATTGGAAAGAACATGGACGTGCAGACGGCACTCTAGGGCTCGGTCCCAAACATCAATGGTTCTTTCGGGACAAAGTCCCGTCTGGACCACGGCTATCGTCACCACATGCCAAAAGTCATGTGGATGAACCAAAAATCAACACGTCACTTCTACGGATAGAATACAATTCCTCCACACAATTGTAGACCATTTTTTCCACATGTGTACCACGGTCACGTGTTAAATAGAACAAAAGAAAGGGCTTGGTAGTTGGCACAGGTGTGCCTAACTATCCCCGTTCTGATGGACGATGCCATATAGTGCGCTTTTTCGCCTGGGGTGTCGGAGAACAAAAGAAGGATAGCAGACAGCTGGTTGACTAAAAAGTGAGGTTACACTGCCATTCAGTCCGTCAAAAGAAGGCATTGACATTCAATTGAAGAGTTTCGAGCCATCCTGCCTCAACTCTTCAAACAGTGTACAGAAAGCTCCAATCTCATCGCTTTTTTCATGCATTGGATAGAATCGCATTTCATTTATTTTCGTTCGAGGACGAAATAATAAAGCTATAAGTTGCTCTCACAGTTCATTTCAAACTACAACAAGCAACAGTGGTGTAAGGGAGAATATTAGGGCCCCCTGCAAAATCAGGTTTTAGGGCCTAAGCTGGATCTTACAAAGGATTGACAAATCATAACATCGAACCCCCAACGATGCAGGGGCGCACGTTACGCCACTTCCAAATAATGAATAATTGGAATAATACAGAATTAAACATATTTGAAGATGAAAGTACATTGCTTTCACCAGCTTACTCGTAAGATGGAAAAATCCGCAATCTGCGTAACCAACCATTCGGACATGTACGCCACTAGTTTTAGGAGACAGTAAAACTGTCAACTTTATTTCACTGGTCTGCTGTTGGAACGACGGCAATAGTAAATTCTCTCACGGCGAAATCTGTCGTGTGTGTAACCAGCTTTACTTATTGACAGTCTGTGCGTGACTGAGAGCTTCAGCAGACAGGAGAAAAAAATAATACTGCATGCACATTAGAATTTTTGTAACATACATGCCCCATAACACTCCTTTCTGCCTTCATTTGTTTACTCGTGCGAAAAGTTATGTCCGAAAATACTTCAGAATAAAACTCATAAAATTTATCCTTTGAATATTGTATTCCTAATTTGCAATCGGTCAGTTATGCCGATGTTTATCCAGTTACATTAACTATACTATTGTAGAAAAATTGAGTATGCATGTATACGTTTAAAAATCACTTAAAAACGTCTTCCATTCTTTAAATCCTTAAATTGTAAGCTTTGATTTAGAACAATTAATTAACATTATAGCCGGTCCGAATCAATTGGGACCGGACACCGTTCAGATAACCGAAAGCGATCCATGCAGTATATGAAACCGGACACTATACGAATTTTGAAAATCATCACATGCGGGAAACGTGCTAGAAGAAAAAGCAAAATAGGTGCGAAATGTCGCAATTTTACCTTTATTGTGGAAAATAATCCCTTATTTTTTGCTTTACCATTGTACACCTTCGTTTTTTCGCTGCAAGGTCTTTGACTCTCTTGAGCAGCAGTGGTTGAGTAGGTTCTCTCTGATTGTTGTCGTACCACTCCTTTGCTGTCTGTAACGCAGGATACACGCCAGCATTTGATGGACCCTTGCTACTTTCGTTGTTGTCCTCGTCGGATTCTTCTTGCACGGTAGTCACAATGTCGTCATCATTTAGCGTTTGAAATCCAGTCTTCTGCATCGCATGCTATCCAGGTTTCTACATCTTCTTTATCGCTTTCTTGAAATCCTGGAATCGATTGGTCGAAGTCGTTTATCTCTCATCGCGAGACGGTTCAATATTTCAAGTTTTGTCTCTATGTTCAAGACGTTGCGCTTCCGTTTTGAATTCGAAGCCATAGCAATTCACAACTCAACAAAAGAGCACGTATACACCCCCTCACTTGGAAACAAACTGACCTAATATTCCGCGCAGATGTTTACCAAATCACACAACTGAAATTCCCCAAATATGGGGAATGGGTTTTCCCGTCACTTTTGGCCTCACGCGAAACAGCTGTTGAGCATTGCACTGTTCGAAAACGTATTCAAATACAGTACATGTAGTTGAGGGGAAAAAAAAAACGGTCCGGATAAATGACTTTCTACTATATTTAGATAAAATGAAGCTAAGATTATATTCCCATTTTTCTAAGAAAATTGCTATGTTAGAACTATTTTACATCAGAATCACAATATAGTAGTTCTTTTAATAAAATGATTTCACTCAATGCTTAACTGAAGAAATGTTTTTATATTTCACACTTCATAAAAATGAAAGATGAGCAATATCATACAAATATCATCCGAGATACTATAACCAATCATTGATGAGCTTTTACGTCATTGCATTTGAATTCAACAAATTCTTGCATTGCAATAATATATATCTTAAGCCTGTTTCACTTTCCCAACAAAATATTTTGATTCATTTCGTCTGTGAGACAGTGAAAATTAATATTGCTTCTTCTTGGGCAAAAGTTATAAATTAAGAAATGTATAGAAAGAATAATTAGAATTTATTTAAGTATTTATTCACCAAAACTTCTACATTATAGGCTTTAAACCTGTAAAATATCTTAAATTGCTGAATAAGCCAAAATAATGTATTTAAAAATTCATCAATTAGTCATGCCAAATTGAAATATGCTATATCCAAATTATATGTACAAATATTGTGCCCATTTTATTTTGATTAGTCATTTAAAACAGTTGAAAGATTTGCGATTTTATCCCCAATAGACATTTCACAATGCAATTGTTGTTTAAAATAAGTGTGGGTAGTTATTATCTAGATCTTATATCCTTCACTCTCTACTGTAGATATAAATTCTTAATTTTAATAAATTCAAAATTTAGATTGTATTATAGTGTAATATACATTAATAGTACTTTTTGTTGTATTTATTTTATGTTAAAATCTTGCCACCACTCTCCCTTTGAAATCTAGTTTTATTATGAAATAAAAAATAGTGATTACACTGATCAACAGAATAAATTACAAGCGAGCGCGCACTGAGGCATGGTGTAGACAAAACAAAAGGGAAAGCTTTGCTTCACACAAAAAAGATGTATGCTGTTACAGGCTCTTTTGCAGATGGCAGAATTTTTTCCTACTTTCTTGACTGTTATCGTTAATTTTGGAAACTTCACAAAATATCTTTATAAATTATAGCCTATGTGTTATTCTGATGTATAAGCTATATTATTGTATAGTTTCACTAAAAATCATTCAGTTGTTTTTCCCTGAAAGACTACCAAACATCCTTTTACATTTATAATATATATCTTGATATGGTTATTGTTTTCAAAGTTTTGACTTCCTAAACAGAATTATGTTACCACCCTCTTTTGTGTTTACTGTATCTCTACAAATTGAAAGTAATTCTCAATTATGGGTAACAGTGGGATATTTTATATCAATATATAAATATCTAATACACATTCAATTTGATTAAACAAATATTTTGATATATCAAAATATTTATGAGCTAAAAGTGTGAAATTTTCACACATATAAGTAATCCCCCCCCCCCCATCAAAACCAAAGTTTGCAATTGACCGAAGAAACACTATAGAGTAAAATTTCATGTACAATATTATTCTTTGTGCGGAGGAAAAAATTCTATAATTTAGCTTAAGTAGCAACAATGGATTTCAGAAAACTGTTTAAAAAATAAGAGCAAAAGAGAAGAATAAAAGGAAACAGACCATGTAGAAGTTACTGTTCATTTAAACCTTATTGTAAAGCCTATCAAGAATTCATCCAATTTAATGTTCAACTGTTTCAAAGAGGGTCTTTAACGAGACTGAATATGGAACACGCAGTTCTTTAAATCTTTCGATAACAGGAGCAGCCACTTGACGGTGCCATCAAGGAAATGGCTCACACTTGGGGTCTTGATGTGTCTGTAAAGGTTTAGCTGCTCAAATGCAGCACATTGGGTTAAAAAAAAATTCTTTAAATCTGCAATACTTTAATTGGTAGCTAAATATTTCTCAAATGGTATCAACTTCTCATTAAATTCTGGTTCACATTTGTTTTTTCTAAATCAATAAATATATCTTTCAAACAAATTAAAATTTTAACTGAATTATAGCCAAGTAAAAAAATGAAACCTATGTGTTTCATACAAATATGCATATTTTATGTAACATGTATACTTTATATGATTACACTTAGAGGCATCACTACCACCGTATCAATAATACAGGCCTCAATATGTGTAACATTCTCACACTTTCAAATAAGTGTATTTTATTTCTTTTCTACAGAAAAGGCCTCCAAGGAATTTTGATGTAGAGCTCATTTAGGACTAACTACGCCAGTGATTACACTACAGAAAAGGTCGACTAAAAGCAATATTTCCTATTTTTTCTAAAGGAAAATCCCCCATTTCAATATTTTTTTTGTACAAATTTTTAAGTAAAAAACCCGACTCAGAACTTTTAAATAATGAGAAATATAACTGAAAGATTTTAAATGGCAAATCATGTCAGCATGATTTATTCTTTTTAACTACTGTTTGTATCATTGAATTATTTCTAAAATTACACAAATAATTATTTATTAATTATAATTAAAATAAAGTTTAAAATGAGAAATGATCTAACCCTTATAACAAATTTAATATTTTTCCATGTCAGACTGAAAAAATGAACTAACAATACATTCATATTAAGAGATATAATTATTTGTCATTTTTTATGGAGGTATAAAAAAAAGTTGTAATTTTACTTTTTTAAAAAAAACTTCACACAAATTTATTAAATATATTACACACATAGATTTCTTTTTATCTATAAATATATATATATTTTAATATCTTTTATTATAACTCTCAAGTCCTTTTTAAATTCGGTAACATTAAAGTAATACCAATGATTTTTGAAAAATTTTAAGTAAACATTTTTAAATAAATTTAAAATTAGTTTCACTTTAAAAGCTGTATTGACAATGGATTAACTGGGTACATTCTTAACACGAGTTTAATTTAAATTCCGGACACCAGATGGCGCCAAAGTCTACTAAGAGTTTAATGTCCCTTAATGACGGCTTTATTGCAATAAGACGTCCCATGCTGTAAAACGAGTTCTACAAGGGTCTTCCATGAACGTAAATGGTTGACTAATCAAGTTTAATTCATTCGTAACACATTATTCTACGAAATTTTTAAATGATTAGCTCAGGAAATTGGTTTTTCATCTTACTATGGTTATACATTCACTTTTTAAATATATTATTTTTATTGGTTATGCTTTCACAAGTTTTCATTTATACTTGTATGTATATAATTTAATGAATCTAATGTATAGTGAATAGTAAAAGTAATGTTGATGAAATATAATATCTGACAACTGTAGATTTCATTAACTTCTTACTACAGCTGTAATAATTTCCAAAATTAATAACAAATGAACTATGAAATGAACTGCATAGAAATTTTGTGAATAGATATCAAAATTTAAAAATGGAAGTAGATAAAATTCACTTTGTTGATTAAGATTGTAAGAAGTTGATAAAGAACACTTTATCACTTTACTCGAAGTAATTTGTAAAGTGCATGTATATTTATCTTTTATGTTTCTTCCATTTATATAAATCAGATAAAATTATTACACATATCTTAGATGTAAATAAATATTTCTTACTTGTAACAAAAATGCTTTATTAATGGTAATGACAAATTTAACTGTACACCAATTTTCTCTTCACTGTACAAGAGGATTCATGTGCAGAAATAAATGAATAAGCATATTTGAATATGAAGGATTTGAACACATAAATAAATATGAAATTTTTAATGAGTAAATTCTTGAGAATGATGTTCAGATTAATAACGTATATGAATATTAAAAACAATGCCCAGATGGTTAAAATTATATCTACAACTGAAATACAAAATAAATGAAGGGAACTAATTAATTTTATGTATATTTACACAGTAAAAACTAATCTTACGTTATATTTAACTGGGAAAGAATTGAAAAAACAATCATAAGTTATTACTTTTTAAATTAATATACAACATAAAATTTGCAATGGTCAAGAACAGAAAAAATAAACCTACAGCAAACAAATAATAGATTGTCAAATTTACAGTTTTAACTCAAAATAGTTAACTAATACTAAATAATTCCACATTAAATTTATTTATACATATTTATTCTGTGCATTCCTCAAACACTTATAAAATACATAACTATAAACAAGTTTAAAACAAATACATAAAAGATATCAAACACATTTGGGAGTGAAAAACAAGCAGATGATACATCTCAAATGGGTTTGGGGTTGCATTAGGGTGGGCTATCGTGCCAGGAACATTGGCAATAGGTGCTCCAAGTAATGCATCAGGACCATGCTTCTAAAAACAATAATATACATATAATTTAATTACATAAATAAAATTAATTTTCAAGAAAGTATTTATACATATGCATATTTACAAAACTCATTTGTTGTAAAAAAGATTCTGGAAGTTTCTAGAAGCACAATAAAAATAAATAATTTAAAAACATTTCTTTAAATTTATTTTATAATTCTGAGAGTTTAAAGAACAAAGAGCAGCACATTTTAAGCTTAAAATTATATCAAGCTTTATAAATAAGTCACAATATTAACTTTCCCAAAATTTAACCAATACATTTATTAAAGAGATAAAAATTAATCCCTTTTTATTTATCCATTCTATATTAAAGGAAGGGGGGGGGATGCAAAATTGGGTTTTTATATTAAATGTTAAGTATACTAAAACCATGTTACCTTAAAAAAGTTCTGTAAAGTGTATTTTAATATTTATGTTTTAAAAAACTAAAGCTTTTACTAGATAGTAACATAATAAGGGTTATAGTAATTACATTTCTTAATTATAATTTTTTTTAAATTTCTCAACATTCTTTAATTAAATTCTCAGACAAATTCACTTACTTTTTCATAAATGAATTCTAATATAGATTAGATATAATAAGAATTGCAGAGTAAGTAATTTGCACATTCACATTATAATACATTTTAATTTTAACATTAAACATCTAATTTTACCCCCAAATGTATAATCAACTCAAATCAGGATTAAAGAAGGAATATTAAAATATTTTTCTTCATTACATATAATAAATAAAGTAATAATATTATAAAGGTTTTGAGTTCAGCAATTTTACCTCAATAAATGTGATTTTTCTTATACTCAAAATCAATTTTTTTACAGCAAAAAAGGCCCCCCCCCAATACAATTTATTTTTTTACAGCTAAGATAAACAAGTCTTTGAAATTTCTAAAATGTTTTCAAAATAGCACATCTCGAACTCGTTACTCATCATACATCAATGGAAAATAATTTTTTTATGGAATTTATTCTTCAACAATATTTAAAGATCTTGGAAACAATGAAAAATGTTGAATATAATAAAGCTCTAATAAAAAGAAAAAAAAGTGGTAATTTTAACACATCTATTCTTCCCTAATTAATGAAAAACACAATTTTGTTTAATAAAATACCATGGAGCTGTATTTTTCTAATCCTTGCTAAGAATATAAAAAGTTTGCTAAAATGATTATAATAACAGTATTTTTTAATTCCAAAATATTTTCCTTGATATTTAAATAGCATTAACTAATTACATTATCATTAAATACAAAAATTTGTTAATAAATATTTTTATTTATTCATACATGTAAAGTAAAATAAGATTTAATACTATTTTTGAATTTTTGTATCATTTAAACATTTTTCACAACATTATACAATTTTTTCTTTAGTAAAATGCAATAATTTGACATAATTATTGAACATTCAAATCTTATTAACAATAAAGAGAGCTACCAAATGCATTGATAAATACCTAATTTTCTTTAACCTTTTTCTTCCTCTTCTCTTTCTTCTTCTTCTTCTTTTCTTTTTCTTCATCATGTCTTTTCTGTTTTTTGTGCTTTTTCTCATGAGGACCTTCAATGCTCATATCTGAAATAAAAAAAATTGCTAATTTGACTTTTTATTTAAAGCGAAACAAGAGAACATTTGTATTATGTGGAGTTTAAAATGTTATTTCTCAAAGGATTAACAGCAATGTTACAAAATACAATTTTAATTCACTATAATTTTAAGAAAGTTAAGATTTACAACTCAATATTAATTACAAAAATCCCCCATAAATACTTTCACATAATGTAATAAAAATGAAATTCATATTTCAACTTGATTAAAAATATAAAAGCCTTCAAATTTTAAATTTAGAAGTATTTTGATGACCACTACACACTACTTATTAAGTATCGAACAAAAAGCAACCAAAACATCTTAAACAATTTTAGCACCACAAAGATTTTGATATCTTATTTAAATGTTTCAAGGAATCTTAAAACATACTAGTTAATAAATACAAATTATTAAGGAAATTTTTCTTTTGAAGAAAAGTAATGCTTTATTTTGTAAATTTTACCATGTGGAAATATTAGAATACAAATCTTTATTTGCTAACACATATTCTGCATAAATACTTTTTAAAGCTTTAAACCCACAGGATCAGGGTATTAGATACAGATATCACAATTTTTTATTATTTTACACCATGCAGAAAATTAATATTCCACTTTTCATCTCTAAAATTTATATTATAAATGATTTCTATTCGTTTTAACAGTTGTATTAACTTATAAGATTTCTTCAACTATTCTGCTCAAATAAAAATTTTTTATTTGAATTAAAAGTAATTATCTGTCAATAATAATAATTATATTTTTATTATACTTACTTTTAATATTTGTATCATATATACAAAAGTTACCTTGCTGAGATTCTTGAGTTGGAGTGTCACCTGCTTTGTGTTTATGTTTTTTGTGCTTATGCTTCTTTTTTTGTGGCTGTTGGCTCATCAGTCTATATTGTTCAGGAAGCTTAATAAAAAAAAAAAAGAGAGAGAAACTTAAAAAATTGGGCATAAAATGATAAAGAAGTTTTCTCAAGAATTTTATATATACAGCGGAAATTATACTTACAGGACCAGGATGAAGTCTGAAACCAGACAGTTGTGATCCAGTCAATGGCAAGAGTTCTTTGCCTCCAATGGGTGGTTTTTCAACAAGTGATTTCAATGAACTGGAAATACAGTTCATTAAATTAAAACAAAGAAAAAAACTGCATTTTATTAAAAAAAAATTTTGGCCCCTTCTTAAAATATCTTTAAAGCTTGAGTGCACAATATACACTAAAATTGAATACTTAATAAGCTTATAAAAACCCATTTATAAAATAAAAAGGTACTTATGTATTATAGCGACCTATTGGCGACAATATCTGAAACAAAAAGCACATAGTTGATAATTCAGCTCGCATGACACATAGGAAATTGGGATTACCAACTTGGTGTATTAACAGAGTTGGCGATCATTGCAATAATACATAAGTACTAGTAGAAATTTGCTACCAAATGATGTTTAAGTAATCTCCTGCATTTATTAAGATCATATATTAATAAAAATAAAAAACTGTATTGAAGTTCAATAAATAGTTACTTTCCCCCTTATGTTTAATAGGTTATATAAAATCAGAACTGTTTTTACATTACAGTCACTTTGTCTTTTAATCTAATAAAGACTATTTACTATTTTTTTAGTGAAAATATTAAAAAACAATTTCAACAAATTTTGATAATGTTTAGAAAAAAACTCATTTAATAAAACTGCCAAAAAACATGAGTTTTGAGTTTTAGAAATTACCTGTTATCTTGACTACCTGGACCATCAATGTTGCCAGGGAGGTTCGACAGGAAAACGCTGAGTTGATCTTTCATTTTTCGGCCGCAAAATTTGTTATAGGCATGTTCAAGGTTATAATAGGACATCAAATTAGTAGCTCCAGTCAATTCTCCTTCTATTTAAGATTTAAAGAAAAAAAAAAAATTATAAGTAAAGAAATAAACTAAAGCAGCAAAATTATATAAAATCTGAAATTCATTTATTCTTCAACTTAGGAATACTACTTCTACATAAACATATATAGGTACTACAGATACGTTTCTTTTACACATCAAAATTTATTGCTTTAAATAAGTATTGGACACTTATGTATTAATGTTACTGTAGCCAAATTTGCACCACATGAATTATGCTATTTTCCATCACAATATCTCCTTCATTGTTTCTCTTTCCAAGTAAAATATGTGAGAAAGAATCTTTTTTTTGTTAGTCTCTTTTGCTGTGATGATATCACAGCACGATTCATAGGGGGCAAATTTGACTGCAATGATGTTAATACGAAAGTAGGGGAGACCTGTGTATACCTAGGGCCATCATGTACTTACGCGCGGCCACCCCATTTTATTTGAATAATATTTAGTTTAAGTTTTAACTCAGTTGGGTGAGTGATAACACCAATTCCTACTTTGGCATTCATTTTGAAATTTTGCAAAAGAAATCTGTGGCAAGTTATAAATGAAAAATAGTTTTACATGGTCTAAAGTAAAATTTTGCAGTTCATCTCTTTTTATTGTTGTACAAAGATAAGACAAATATTTTTCTTTGAATTCTAGTACATAATTTTGTTTGTAACTTTAAGTACTAAATTAGATTTTAAATAAATCCCCTCTCCACCTGGTTTTTCTGCAGAAGACATTTTGTATGAAATTACCTAGTCTTGTACCTAGG
>BMAV01012620.1:229610-243116 GCA_019973955.1 Trichonephila inaurata madagascariensis
GATGAATGTCATTTCTTTTAAATAAATACTATTTTGATCTATGTAGAAGTCTTAATTTTTTTTATGCCCATCTCCTTTTTTTATTTTTGAAGCTCTCATTTTTGTACCCAGCATATAGCCAGTGCACCCATAAATTTCGATCTTATTTTTTATGTTAAAAGTAGGTGCTATATGCCAGATCTTACTGTATTCCAAAAACAGAAAACTACTAAACAGCTTATTGTTTTCGTAGCAATATTTAAATATACTTTGATCTAGATAACAAGAAACAAAAATAATTAGATTTTTTAAAAATGTATTAAATATGAAAATAATTTTAAAAGTACATTATGGTATTTTTCTCAGTATATGTTATCCGTGTTTTTGTACATTAATGAATAGTTGTGTCATATACTATGTTTTTTGCAATTTAATTCTGTTTGGTTTTCATGTTCCAGGTTAAAACTGCTGAATCAGAAAGAAATGCCATGTTGGAGAGTAACAAAAACTTAGCAGAATCAAATTTAGCCAAGGAACCTATATTAAATGATTTAAGAATAAAGGTTTTAGAACTAAATGATGAAATTAAAGGTTTAAAAGAGAGCCTAGAGACTAAAAAACAAAAACTGGGTAATTTTTTTCAGTATGCATTTAAAAAATGTGATTACAAAAAATAGATTGAAATAGATGATATAAAAATTGGAAATTGTTATTTATAGAATACTTTGTGTAGTTTTCTTAAAATTTTTTAAAAAATGTATTTTTATCTGATTTTTTTTTTATTTTAATAGCATATAAAATATTTTTGAAAACTTCTAAAAGAATAAAGTCTTTGAGGGATTTATTTTAGATATTTAAAGAAATGAAATAGAAACATTTAAAATACTTATAAATATTTATAAAATAATTAAATTGTTGATTATTATATTATTCTGAATCAATCACTTCTTAAAATATTGTTAAAATTATGAATTATGTAAAACATTTAAATGAAACTTTGTATTTGGACTTCTACTTGTATAGTTGAAATATTAAATTTTAAAAACTATTACCCTCATAAGGATTTTGATGATTTATTACTTTTATACGCATTTTTGTCATTTTAATTTTGTTTATAGTGAATGAAGTTGCTTGGAAATAACTTTTTTTTTATTACTAATTACTTAATGTTGTTTCCAGATGATCTAACTCGTCAAATGTCTTTGGACACCACTTTAGCTCTGATACAAGCTGCTGCAGCAGAAGCCGAAGAAGAAAGTGAAGTATGTTTCACATACTTAAAAATTTTCTATTGCATGTATGTAAAATAAGTAAAATGTATTGCACGTATTTCAAAATAACTGTTCATTCTAAATGTAAAAAAGAAAAAAAAAAGGGGGGAAAAAAATTGAGGTAAAGTTTTAAATTTAGATGATTTTTAGTTTGAATCTAAAGTGTAGAAAAAAATGGATACCTTTATGAAATTTTTCCATTATAAACATTGTAAATAATTATTAAATAATTCACTTTTGCAATTCTTGAGTAAAATGTCTATTTATACTCAAAGTTTGTATACATGATAAGCAATGTCCAGATTAAAATTCTACCAATACTGGTATTTTATTTAAAAAAGCATATCTAATATTTTACAAATTTTATTTAAAAAAAGCATATTTAATGTTTTAATCAATTTTATGTTCCAGGCTATATCAGAGAATTTTTTAAGTGGTGAAATGGAAGTTGAAGCCTTTTTGGACTCTTATTTAAACAAGCGGAAGTTAACTCACTTGCGAAGGGTAAAAGCTGAAAAAATGGCAGAACTATTGAATCAGCTTGGTGCTAATCGAAGTAATACTCCACCATCCTCTCGTGGAGCATCTTCTAGCAGCAATCCACCTTATCCTGATGCTTATCCACCTCCATACAGGTCTTTCCAATATCCGTCAATGAATCCATCTCAAGATCAGTTTTTCTATCCACCTATGTAGTTTAAATATGTAATATGTTGTACATAGAATCTAGTTAGTTAACTGTAGTATTCTTATAAATCTTAATTTTGGTATAATGTAATGCATTTTTAATTTATTTATGAATTCTTCTTTCATCTACCTTTTTAAATTGAATTGTAGTACTCCATTTGATTAATGAGTTTGTGGATAATATTTCCAACTTGATCATGGAAATAAGGTTGTTCTCCCCTTTTGTAATTAATTATTTTTCTTTTGTCCATTTTCCTCTCACCAATTCTATTCATAACACAAAAGTTATTATTGAAAATTTGCATTTAAATTATTTAATAGCTGCTTCTTTTCATTTAAAGATCATTCTTCCTGAAAAAGTACATTTTTTTATTATCTAGATCAATGGTCAGCAACCTTTTAGCTGTGGCATGCCAAACCAATCTATCAATATGATTCAGCGTGCCACACAGTAAGATATTTTTGAAACAATTCGATTCCTGCAAGAATGCATGCTGAGTTGAAGAATAGAGTTCTATAATGTATATATGTACAGTTTTATTATATATTAATTTTGCATCATTTAAAGATATTTCTTAACATAAAAATAAACAGCATGAAATGTAACTATTTATGCAACATAAATAAAAAAATTAAAATTGTACATATAATATTCTTTTTAAATATATTTATTAAAATAATAAATAGAAAACATAAAATATAAGTATTTCACTTTTGTATAGTTAAATAAAAATCTTAATGTGAACCGAGTGCTTGCACCACTCTACTTCCATATTGCTAAATCAGGGATATAATTTGTGACTTTCAATTTGGCACGATTCTGAGTATTCAGTTGTTAAATATTCCTCATATGAAAAACATTTCTTTGTGGATTTGATATATTTTTCATTTGAGGAAAGATTTCTTACATAGATATGTAGAACTAAAAGTGGAAAGCAGAGTGTAAGCAATTTTCTCTCTACAAACAATCAAATCTCTTCAGCAATGACATTAAGTAATTTACAAAATAACTGTAAATTAATAACTTTAGAGTTATCTTTAAGATTTTTTCGTAATTCCGTAAATGTCCATAACTCTGAAGAAGTTTGTCAAATAAGATCTATTACAAATTTATCAACTTCTATCCATTTAAAAATTGACTAATTTATAGAGAAATGCAGAATTCCACTGAGAATTGTACCACAGTCTACAGGTTGCTGACCCCTGATCTGGATTATAATATTAATGAAAATATAAACCTTATTACCTAATTTTCTGGGTTTTTTTTATGATTTGAGGAATTAGTTTATTGAAATGATGATTTAAAATAATCAAGAAAGAATATGAGTAAATAATGTAGCTCACACATTTTCTTGGAATTTTGTTTTGAGATTATTCATGTGTTTTATCATTGTTTACTGCTACTTATACTCATGAGATCTTATTTTCTTGAGAAATATCATATTTTCATGAGAAAACGGTATTTTACTTCCATGTTACCATTCAATTAATCTTTGAACTTCTCAGAGTTCCTACAAAATTAATGAAAGTCATTTTATATTGAAATATGATTTGAATCATTTTAGCATACATTTCATGATAATGTTTCTTACATGACTGAAAAAAAGGTGTTTGATTTTGAAAAAATGAATGCAGCTTTTTTCTTGAAGTCAGTGGCGTTTTTTATTTAATTTAAAATATAGTATGCTCATGTATTTATTTAACTGTGGAAATGATTAAACTTATTGTATAATTTATATCTCTCTTGCTTAGAAGTCATATCATAATTGAATTTCAATGATCAATTTTAGTTGCTCAATAATATCACTTAGTATTATTCATTTAATTTAAAATAAACATTTTATTCTAGACGTACTTATATAAGTAATCTTTTTAAATTAATATTGTGCTGTTTTTTAAACTAGTTAATAATTTCAGTTAGCTTTTTCAAACATTGAGTAAATTCTTTTAGACTTGCATAACATTTTAAAATTAATGCTGGCATGTGTCTTTTTCTGACCACCTGATCGGGACATCTGCTCATGCACCTCAGCACCCAATGGTCTTGTATACTGGGATGGGCACAGTAGGTCCTGGCCCTCATGGGTTGTTGCGCCACTGAGTTTGAGTATGTGTCTTTTTAATAGTTATAAATCCCAAGAAATGAAATATAATGTTGTTTAGTTCTGTACCAAGCATTTTTTTTCTTTATAAGGTGGAACTTTCCCCCTTAAGATACTAGTATGATTATTAACTAAATGGAAAGTTATGTAAAATAATAATGCCTTGTATATAATTTTAAAAAAGTTAGTAATTTTGCTTAAAATTTGTGTAATAGATCATTTTCTTATTTATTATTTTACTTTTAATGAGTTACCTAACCTTTCTTTTGATAAAAAGGAAAGACTTACTTACTGTTAAAATTTTCACTTAAGTTCCTTTTTACCTATTCTTTATGATTTACATCAGAGAAATTTTTGTAACATAGTTTATCTTTGCTATTTATTTTATTCACTGAAACATAAATCTGAATAGCTGCTTATATATATATATATGAGATTTTTTTTCCCTGTGAACCAAATTCTTAAGAATTTTATCTCAAAAACTAATTAAAATTTTCCTTCCTTCAGTTATTTTTTTTTAATTCTTAGGTGCAACATATTCTTAATTATAGTTTTTCTCAGTTAGTAGTTACTGTATTTTTGTATCTAACTGTATTCATGGTGATAAACACTAGTCAGATATTAGATATGTCCTTTTAAAATATATAAATATTTAATACCAAAATAAATTATTTATTTATTATTAAATGTAGTGAAATAAGAAATTTTGTTCAGTAAAGTAAAAAACAATTTAATTGACATTTTCCGCCACATATTTTTAAAAAAATATTTAATGTTTTGTTTTGTAAATGTATGTAAGCTTATTGGTTTCTGAAATATATAATATAGAATGTAGGTATGTATTTAAAATTACATTAACCATAAAAAAATATATAGTGGTGTGTAATCTTATGAAAAAATAACTTTTTTGTAAATGTATTGTATTAAATAATTTTAAAAAAACTAATATGTGTACTGCAAATTGATTTTGTGACTACTGTTATTGTTTGTCCTCGAAAGAAAAATTAATATGAAGTAAAAATTAAATTTTTTTTCATACATAATGAAGTTTATTATTATATGTGCATTAAAAAAAATTAACTCTTTGCCTATGTAAATAAACTGCAGAACACCGTTATTCTTGTCATTTTTGTGTAGGAATATGATACTGTTATAATCTTGTGTTATACTAATGAAGTATTTATAAATGAAGGTTATTTGTGAGGAATTGTAAATGTAATAATTTATTTTGTTACACCTTTGTAATCAGGGACATTGTATACAAAAATAGAATTTCTACTCTTAATGAAGGTAAAATGAAATAATATCAAATTAAAGTTTATTTTTACAAGTATATTCTCTTTTAAAAATTATAATAATTTAATTTTAACATGCAAAATTTCTATTTTGTTACTGAAAGTTTCCATTTTGTTCACTTATCTGCTGAAAGGGTATAGTTGCTGGAAAGATAATTTGTGGGCCAAGACAGATTATTCTTTCAATAATAATAGATGAATAGGAATGATCTTGACATCAAAATTGGTTGCTAAGTCGCCAAATTTACATAAAAAAAAAAGAAGGAAAAAAAAGTACTTGGAAAACAATTTAGAAATGTCTAGGATGATTATTTTACAATAAAAAATAAATTTTTGAAAATTCCCAGAAAATTTTATAAGGGTGATGCAGGGAAATATGTGTTGAAGTCAAAGATTTGACAGTGAATGTGCGTTTGATTGACCTTTTGTTCTTATGGATTTGCTTGCACTATAAAGCCCTCATGTTTTATAGTGCTAGTTAATATAACTCTCACTTTGTCTTCGGAAACCGTATTCGATAGAAAGCTAACATCTTTATTGTGTCGAAGTATCCTTACCCCGTCTTCAGTTACCATTTCCACTTTGAAAGCTGATAACATTATTGCATCGACATAACTTTACTCTATCTTTGGATACCGCATACGGTTGGAAAGCTGACGTCTTTATTTTATCGACATTTTCTTCGGATGCCGTATCCGCTTAGGAAGCTGACGATATTGAACGACACAACTTTGTCTTCAGATAACGTTTTTGCTTAGGATGCGGGTGTTCTTTTTGTTTCGATATAGCTTTACGCTGTCATTGGAAACCGTATCCGATTAGAAAGCTGACGTCTTTATCGTGTCCACGTAACCTTATCCCGTCTTCGAATACCGCTTAGGAAGCTGAGGATATTATTGAGTCGACATAACTTTATTCTGTCGTTTGATGCCGTTTCTGCTTAGGAGGCTGTGTTTGTTTTGTTTCGTCATGGTTTTACCCTGTCTTTGGAAACCATACCAGATTAGGAGGCTGATGTCTTTATTGTGTCGTCGTAGTCTTACTCTGTCTTCGTTTACCGTTTCCGCTTAGGAGAAACTGACGATAATATTACGTCAACATAACTTTACTGTCTTCAGATAAGGGTTCCGTTTAGGAGGCTGACGGTGTTTTGTTCTTTGCGCATACGGAAAACGTATTCGCACAGAAAACTGATGTTTTTATTGCTTCGAGATAACCTCACCCTGTCTTCGGATACCATTCCGGATTGCTAATAAATTGCTGTAATATTCTGAATTAAAGTTATATATATATAAAAATGCTCGTAATATCTTTTTAGTAAATAAAGTTATGCATTTGCTTCAGTAACCTCGCTCGATAAAAAATAATAAAAAATAAATTAATAAATAAAATTCTTGGAGAATTTAGAGTTTAGTCCACCTGCATTCCAAAACAAAATGCAGGGGTGTTTGTCTTCGCCCTGAAAAGGGCGTTTTCTTTTAGCTTCAGAAGCCTGAGGCCTCATTCTAAACTTGTGGTGGAGGCTCGGATAACGGCGATCGCTGTTACACATTTAGCACCACCCAGGGAGCACCCCTTACCACCCCGGACGCGTGTAACTTTACTCCCAAGCTTCAATTTTAGCTTTAAGCTGTAATACACCACCTGACTGCCTTAACACAATTCAGTGCCGAACTTAAATTGTGGAGCTCATCTCATATGGTTGGACTCGGGGCCGATCCCAGGGTGTCGGCCGCCCGCGTGCAAAGACCTAATGTGCCGCCCCTCTAGAGAATTTTTCATATTTTGACTAATACTTAACGTTAGAGGTTTTAAACTCATCTACCTATAAAGTAAAAAGTAAAACATTAATAAATGTAAATACAATTCTGTAAATGTAGACCTTTTATCAGTTAATATGTCATAATAACGACGAAATATTTTAATTAAACAATAAACAAACAAAAATACTACCTTTAAAATAAAAATAGATTTTATAATTAGAAATACAAAATAACTGTGTTTACTCAGAAAATATAATCCAATAAAAAAAAGTACTAAAGCATATAAATAAAAAGTATATAAATCAGTCCTACAAAAAAAAAAGACTACCTCATAATTAACTATAAAATAACTCTTCTGGCTTTCTGAGAAGCAAATTTGTCAATAGTTTCGGTGAAATCCATTTTTTCTGAGATTTCGGATACAGTAGAGATGATGGCTAAATCAGAAAACCTTTCTTGTGTCATATTATTTCTCGAGTAGTTTTTAATAATTTTTCCTTTTCTAAAACATCTTTCCCCTGAAGCTAGAGAAACATATAAGGTTAAAAAAAATTATCATTGCTTGAGCAAAATTTGCAGATCATTCTTGACTATAATTTCTAATACCTCAATTGGCTGTTTTTACCTGGATAAGTATCTGAATGAAGTCATTTCATTAAAGGGTTGTATTCCATCCATATCTTTCATGATATTTCCTTCCTCCTGTACCTGTAACTTAATATTCAAGTCCATTTCAGGCTTTCACGAGATCATCATTATAAATGTTCTGAAACATACAGAAAGCAGAATATCGAATAGCACGCAGATAATAAGATAAATCGTCCATTTGCTGAAGAGATCACGAATTGCGGGAAGGAATTTGAAGTTGGTTCATCACTCCTTCATAAACAAATAAATAAACCTTTTTCCAGAGCTTTGAGATGGAAAATTCGGGATCAATACCTCAATCTCAAGTAGTAAGTGTTGTTACTGAATTGACAGATATCTAGTAAGTTATCATCTGATCTTTGGGAAACTAAATATTGTTTAAGATTATCTAAGCCTTCAATGCATTCCACGATATTTAATGTAGGGTTTTGAATTATTTTACTCAATACATCAATTCATGATGATAAATCATGCCAAATGAAAATTTAATACAAAAATTTAAATGTTTAAATTATTTTTTTCCTGTATCTGGTGGTATCTACAATTAGGGCATTTAATGCATTATATATAATAATATTTTTAGGTCTTGTTTAAGAGGTCTAAAGCATTGATACAACCTTCCTTCCTTGTTTCCTTTAACGGTTTTAAAGTTAGACTTTTCACGTGTTTTTTTTTTTTTTGTTTTTTGGTTAATACCATCGATATGGGGGCGCAAAAAAGTAATTACATACTTCTTGTACCAAATAAAAAAAACTCAGAAATTTCACCAATGGCAGCGTCATTAACGACGAGATTCAATGTATGAACCGCATACAACACACGTACATAGAATATTAAGTGAGTTTTTTTTTCTTATATCACAAAGCACATCATAGGTGCTGATGCAGTAAAAAATTTATCTCGTGTTGATGACTGTATATTTGCTGGCAAATACTGAAATGGATTATAGCTCGTAATATTAAGAATGTGTTTGTGCCATATTTGGATTAAAAATTCTTGTATAAAAAAAATCCGTTTGAAATTCACAAAAAAAAAATCTCATCTACGTTAATTTAAAGTGATTTTTTATATTTTGATATATATATATATAAACGTCACTTTATTTTTAATATAAAAGTAAAAGTAAAAATAATAAAATTAAGAAAATAATTTTAAATCCCTTAACTGTCGATTAAAAGTTCCGTGACTCGTCCCCCAATGCCACCTTTTTTCACAGGGGCATGCGTATGTGATGTATTTGGGGGGAGGGGAGGGGGTTGGAAGGAAAGGAATAAATAAGAGCAAATTCCCTGAAATAAAGTAAATCTTTCGCAAACACTGTCAAGGCCCTTTTATTGCATTCCAAAGCCTTTGGAGTAATTTTCTGGATAACATTGCACAGAAAAGATCGTACTTCGGAAAGACGTATATATATGTCCATGGTTGATTGATTGAATATTAACGTCGCACTGTTCAGCTACACGAGGGCTTTTGGCGACGTTATGTCCATGGAAACTAATGTTTTGTTTGAGCGAGACGTTTATATACACCGTGGCACTTAAGAGGTTAAAGTCATACCGTAGCTTTAGCGTCAAATTATAGTATTATTGAACTCAAAACATTGTTATTGTATAGAAGGAGGGAACAACGATTAAAATTATGATTGAATATTGTGTCGCAAATATTGAAAGTTTGAGGAGCACTAAACTAAGGAATTAAATATAAATTTCTACCCTTTTTTTTTTTCAATTCCTACTATTAGCTCACACTCTCTATATTTATTTATTTATCTTGGTGGATTTTTCAATCGTTAGTAAAATACATTTTAAAGCGCTCAATTGAGCTGAAATTTTATATACATGATTATTTTTGATGACAATACAGCAATTTAATTATCATTAATACAAATTAATTGATTAAAACTAATTATTTAAAGAATTACAAATTCAGCCACGTTGGCATCCTTTTTGGCGACTTAGCGACCCTTTTGGCGACTTGTGTCAAAACTTGAAAGGTTTTTTCTTTACATTTTAAAGCGCTCATTTGAGCTGAAATTTTATATACAGGATTATTTTGGATGACAATACAGTAATTTAATTATAATTAATAAAAATTGATTGATTAAAACTAATTATTTAAAGAATTACAAATACAGCCACGTTGGCATCCTTTTTGGCGACTTGTGTCAAAACTTTGAAAGATTTTTTTTCTCATGTTTTAAAGCATTCAGTTGAACTGAAATTTTATATGCATGATTGTTTTGGATAACAATACGATACTTTAATGATAATTAATAAAAATCAATTACCACTTAATGTTGTGATTCTGGCATATGTATATACACATGTATATTAATTGTATCTATTTCATAAGAAGTAGCTAAAATATTTTATTTATATTTTTTTTTGTTGATCTAAATAGGAATTGACTTAAAAAATTTTTTTTTTTATATATATTATTTGTTTTGTATTAAAATGCTTTGTTTCACATACGGGCACAGCTTACGGGAAACTTTTTTGAAAATCAAATCATTATTTATTATTTTTAAGACAAAATTTAGTAGAATTATTGTCTGTGTAAAATCGTCATGGTTCGACGGTGCGAAGTTAGTCAGAGAAATGTTTGTTGAGACTACAAACTCGTAATTGTTCAACTGTTTCGAACAAAAGACAGCCACCAGAAGCAAACCTTTTCACAGATATTTTTCAATTAGAAGTAAAGGCATATTGTTTACGTAAGGATCGTGGGAAAAATGCGCTGATGCATGCGAATGTTTAGGCACCAATGCTTTTGAAATGACAAGATCTTACAGGTTGTTTATAAGATAGGTGTGTGTAATTGCACGTATCATTTACTTCTGTAAAAAAATGTGCAAAAACGCGTTTGTTTCCTCTGTTTCTCAAAACATTGGTGGTTGCCCACCCATACCTCATTTTTTCCCCCAGTACTTTCTCACAGCGCCAACATGACCTCTAGCCCTGGGGTTCTACCAAGCATAACGAAGGCCGTCTTGATTCTACCACGCCGAGATAGAGACCCTCCCCCTCACGTGACCAAAGGATTCTCCTCGGGTTTGACCATTACTTTATCAGTCTTCCATTAAAGCTTGTGGCTTCTGACATAGTGCTACACGTTACCACCTTGTTTTATATAGGAAATTGGATATATAAAGAAAGGTAGGATATTTTTATATTTATTGTATAATTTTATTCTTGAGACATTATTGAATTTATTTTTAGTTTTGAATAAATTGATGCATTATGCCAATATCCCTCATTATTTGTAAAGATATTTTATTTTATATGAGAAATTAGTGTTTAAATTTATATTTTTGTATTCTATCAAATCCTATTATCTTAAAAATATTAAAAGTTGTATGAATAACATAACGTTATACCACACATTTTATAGTAATGCCTTGTTATTATTATGTACCCAATTGTTCATCTAATACAGGGTTGGCCAACCCAAATGACTTCGCGGGACACTTCGGAAGAAATTTACGATCCCGCGGGCCGCATATAAAAACATATATATTTATATCAGATTTGGATCCATTACAAACATTTGTTGGAGTAAAAATTTAAAAACAGACTGATATATTATTATTGTTTTTCATGTATACAAACATAGATAGTATAATAATAATAATAATGCAATGATCAAATAATGTTTAATTTATTTAATTAGTGAGATATCTGTTTCTCAACTCTTTCACTTAGTTTTTGCAAGTCGATCTCAATGCATGTGTATTTGCGTATCGTAATTGATGTTGCAGATTTTCGTGCGTTAAGTTTGAGCATGATTTATGTTTGATAACTTTCAAAAGAAAAAAAAAAAAAAGGAGATTCGCAGTAACAGAAGTAACGTGATAAAATAATAACAGTTATAGGATTTATTCTTTTACGTAAAAAAAGAAAAAAAAAAAAACCTCTTTAAACAAAAAAAAATATTGCAAAAAATAGTCGAATTTTGTAAAGAAGTAAAGAATCTCGCGGGTCGCAAAATTATTCAAGGCGGGCCACATGCGACCCCCTGGTTGGACACCCCTGATCTAATAAAATACATATCCTTACATTTTCACGGCTGTCCATGCTATTTGAATGAGATAACACATAGATTAACATATTTAAGTGAATTGCGAAATGTTCTTAATAGGGTATATATAAATGTTTTTGAAGAAAAATCTTCTTTATTAATTCTGTTCCTCATGATGTTAAGGCTATTCAATCTTAAGAAAAGTATATTGAAATTTGTAATGTAGGAAAAATTTTGCAAGCTGAAAAATAATTGCGCGTTAAAAGCGTGCTATCTTTGCACTCGGATAAATGTGGTTCTATTTCACTGAAAAATTTAATTTCAAATCATTCAGAAGAAATTTCAAATCATTCAGATTTAATGTTCAAGTATAGTTGTCAAGGATTTCAAAGAAATATTAAACATTTCAAATAAATTAGAGGATATCTTGGTAAAATCCTAGCTGGGCACACTGCTGTTTTTGGCACCATTTTTTTTTTCGTCAAATGACGTCCAAAACCCGTGTTACAAAAAATGACGTCATGGACGAAAACGAAGAAAATCGTGGGGTTAATGGTCTTAGGCGCCAAAACTTGTCGCCAAGCAGTGTGCCCAGCTAGGATCGTACCGATATCTCAACAGAAGAGTATAAAGTTTTAATGTACGTAGCAGGTTATTGTGTGTATAATATATATTAATGCTCCACGATTGCAAATATATAATTGTTTCAGATAAAGAGATCAATTTCAATTTAGAAAATTCAGGACAAAACATTTGAGACTTCTGGACAGAAGAGATTTAAAAATGCCCCCGAAAATATTGTCATGAAAGTCCTTTCAACGCAATATTTCATTTTTAATTTGTTAATATCGAAAACAGTCGAATCAAGATTTCTTAAAGTTGATTGCCAATTGTCTTGTTTACAAGCATAACAGAAACATATTTGGAATTACATGAGTTATGGAAAGTCTCGCATTCGTTTCATTCACCTCTTGTGTAAACTGCAACACACCTGCATTTTCATATTTCAAAAAAAAATTCATTACGTTCGGAAATATATGCTTAAATAATTATTAAAAAAAGCGCTGTGAAGTAATTGTAACGGTGAAGGATAATCGAAAAATAAAGAAATTTAAGGCTAATTAGATTAATGTTGCTTTTTATATTTCCCTGCTTTATTTATTTAAATATTAAATTTTTGATTGGTATATTATTCAATGCGCATGTACTTCCTTAGATATACTTCATTTTTTATACTATATAGATTTTATGCACATGTTTAATATTTCACATAACTATTACTTAAAGAAATTTTTTATTTATCTACATTATTTGTTTAAATTATTTTTTATGAAGATTTCAGCATTCAAAGTATGTTAAATGTAAAATGCTATTTTTTTTAATTAAAAATTTTTTTTTTGTTTGATTTTTAGACATTTTTACCGAGGCATAGTATTCATTTTTAACACATAAACAAGTAATGTAAAAATTGGTTGATATAATATCATTACAAACACAAATGATTCAAAACTTGAAACTGATTAGTGCATTGCCTCATTAATGATATGTTGTATGAAAAGTTGTTTTGTCCGATTTATAGGTAAAATATGGCGATGAAAATTATGATTAAATATTGGGTCGCGAATGTTGAAAATTTGAAAAGCACTAGGCTAAGTGGATAAGATTACATGAAATTACTCTTCAACTGGGATATGGGATATACATATAAGCGGGCAGATCTATGTACAGTGAAAATCGTTTAACA